>JADRCD010232760.1:1712-15006 GCA_019843815.1 Montemys delectorum
TAAAGTATTCTTAGGTCAAAATATGATGAGCTATTGAATTAATACTTATTTGAAAATTGATTTAAGATCAATTAGGGATGTGATGGACAGCTTATCCATGACTCTGTGATGAATAGAATTATTTATTTCTCTTCAAATTTCAAGATCCACTGGATATTTTCTGTAATCCTCTTCTCTCTATTGTATGTTTGTTCCTTGGCAACAAATCTTTGGGGGAAAGAATTGGAAGGAAAATCATCCTGCTCTGTCCTTGCCTCTTGCCAAGTAACATCTGGATTCAATGAAAGTAAGATATCTCCTTACCAGGAGCATAATTTATAAATTATTCACTCACTGTTTATTATATCTGGCACTTGTAGTCTAAGAACATTATGGAGAATGTAGTAAATGCCAAATACTGAGAATCTGAGTGTTCTGGAGTCAGGTGGAGAGGAAGCACTGGATTCTGGTCAGGTAGTATGAGTCCTCAAGAGGACTGTGATTTGAAATTGCTTATGAAAGTGGATAGAAGTTAGGCATGGGAAGGATAGCATGGAGAAAGTATATTCTCCAATGAAAGTGTGAGAATGGAAAAGCAAACCATGGGAAGATTACAGAGCATCTTAACTACTTTCTTGTAGCTTTGATCAATTAATATAAACAAAGCAACTTAAGGGAGAGTTTATATAACTCACATTGCAAGATGCATTGATCATGGCTGGAACACCATGGCAACAGGAGCTTAGTGCAGCTAGTCCTGCTCCAACCACATACTCAGGAAGCAGGAAGGGGGAGTGGAGGCATGCTAGCCCTCAACAAATTTTCCCCCATTTTATACAAGATCACTTAGCAATGGGGCAAACTCTCCTGCTCACAATCATGATGAGCCTTTCTCTATTTTCATAAGCATGTCTGTCTCCTAAGTGATTCTAGATGTTAGCAAGTTGAATTTAACACTAACCATGTCATACTTTTCTCAGTCAAGTGAGTCAACAGAATTCAGTCTTCAAAGATGAAAGGTAAATGTTCATAAAGGTCTTCTTTGCTTTTCATATTTTTTCCAGCTTGATTTAAATTTTCAGTATTTTGCAGTCCTCTCCCTAATTTACAATCTTTCTGATATCTTAGCTTTACCCCTCTGGAATACAAACATAATAAGAAACTTATTTGCTTTTGAGGACTGTTGATTTTAAACTGTGATTTGCATTTTTATTTAGTTATATTTGGGGGGCCTGATTCCTCCTTATAATGCTGGATAACCAACCAAATAAGCACATCTATCTCAAAAATTATAAAATAAGACTGCAACCTCATTCAGCAAAGGAGTTTATGCCAACTGCATTGCTTCAGGATGGAAACCAGAAAGGAGGGTGAAAGATGTGTGTGTGTGTGTGTGTGTGTGTGTGTGTGTGTGTGTGTGTGTGTATGTACGTGTGTGTGAGAGAGAATGAGAGAGAGAGAGAAAGAGAGAGAGAGAGAGAGAGAGAGAGAGAGAGAGAGAGAGAGAGAGAGAGAGAGAGAGAGAGAGAGAGAGAGAAGGAGAGAGATTATTTTCTCAATTCTAGGAAGATCAGGGATTGAACCTGAAAGCCAGCATGTATTTGAAGTCTCTTGTTAACTGGAGAAGCACGACTGGGAATGATTGTATTCTTGATATCTTATTATCTTATTTTAAGAGAGTGACAGCTGCTAGTCTTCTCTGGGATTAATTGTCTTGCTCTGATCACAGTCTTCCATCTCTCACCCTGACAATTCTCTCAGGTCATTATATGTCCATTTATATTCCATGTCTCTCAAAAATCTCTTGTCTGATCACTGGTTAAATCTATGTCTGAAAGGACAGACCATCCTGCTTCCCCATCACACTGAATCACAGTTTCTTCAGAATGGTTGATCATGATTTTTCAATATTAAATTCATAGTATTTATATCTTCAGATATTACAAATTTTATGCACAATGAATAAAGATAAAAACTTTTATGTAAAAGAAAAAGTGCCAGACAGGGGAGATCTGACAGATCTGAAAATTTGAAAAAAAAAAAAGTTTCACTGAATATGTCTTGGCCCCCAAGCCAGTCCTACATTTGCATTGCAACATCATATTTAATTTAGCAAATTAAATTGCATGCTTTTATAATGCCTTAAGTTTTGCACATTGAATTTTTTGTTTTAGGAAATGTGACTACTTCATCCACTAGCCAATGGATACTTTGTAAAAAGGAAGTGATAGGCATGCCATGTAGTGTCCAGTCAGAAGAAATAGAATTGTTTCTGTGCTGGTTTTTGAATTAAAAGTCAGACAACTGCTGATTTTCAACATTACTGAGTATATTTGTACCCTCAAGATATGTTCTACCACAGTCAAGAAACACTGCCTGAATCACTCACAGATCTTCTGGAAGAGGAGTCTTCCTTGATTTCCACATTACATGTCAGCCGTACAGTCAAGGATGAATCACAATAAACAGTGGACTTGTTTCACCTAGGAAACACAGCATCCTGGAAAGTTGGTTTTTTTCTGTGTGTGTTGAAATATGATACATTAGCAGAATTTTTATATTTATCTTTGATATAGGCATAGGTTTTCCAGGGATATTAATGCAGTAGGTTTTTATCACTTAGTTTATTAAATTGCAGATATTTTTGCAATGTGGAAAACCAGTTGACTTGTTGGTCCATTACTGTGTTTAAGCTCCAGTTCCATTTTAATGTGCAGAAAAGTTCTGTATTGTATGTCTTGTTTGATATTTATGAGGCAAATGATAAAAGGATATAAGTTTTCTTTGAGTGACTAAAAGACTGTTTAAATAAAATTTTGTCAAATATAAAATGCTGTTACAAGTAATGGAGTTCGATTATTATTAGGAAAAATTCAAAAAAAGTGCCAGTATTAAGAAGAGAACCCACTAAACAAAACTAATAAGCTAATAGCTAAATATCTAAGACTTGGAGATCATGCATAGGGAAAAATGTGCTATACTGTTAGAAACTGTGTGTTAAACTGTGTGAGACCTTCAAGTTGTTCAACAAATATACAACATTACAAGAATCACAAATAAGTAACTAAATAACAAATAAAAGGGGACATGGATGTTCTAGGAAGTGTCTGGAGACTAAAATGTATAGTGCATGCAGATTATGAGTGATAGTGGAGTTGAATAGTGAAAATATATACACTTATACATACACATACACACACACATATAGAGGTATGTTTCACATACATTGGAAGGTGTCAAGATATAGAGATTAAGGATCACATTTTTATGTTTACTTTTATGTAGACATAATGAATCCAATACAATATCTTCTCATACATAGTAACTTTCTGCTTGTAGATTTTTTCTCAATGCAAATGTTAACTGAAAATATGGGCCTAAGTTACTTTATTCCTTCAATGATTTTACCATGTCAAATGCATAGTTGTTTTTACTTGGTTAATGTGGGGAGTTATATCTATATCAATATATATATATATATATATGTATATATATACATATTAATCTCCTCACTTTAAGCTTGTAGTAAAAATAGCGCCCTGTCATGTTCTGTGAAGGAGCATGTCTGTCCACTTTTGTTTTCTAGTAAGGAAGCTGGGTTTCAAGAGAGTTGACTTCTTTATCTAAAGTGTCACTGTTAATATATTTCAGATCTCTAACCTCATCTCAAGTACTCAAAATACATTCTTCTACCACTGTATCAATGCTGAAACATATCTTAGGGATGCCAGACTTATATCATAGAAAAAAAAAGATTAGTTGTTTAAAATTCCCAATTGTGATTAAGTGACCAGTCTATAAATTTAAAAAAAAAAAGTTTGTCTAACCACTCAAAGCAAGATATCACTACAGCAAAAGAGATTTTCCAATGTGGCTATAAAATTGTTTTCTGTATGCTGTATACCCTCTCTGACCACTATCCACCCCATGCACTCTCAGAATATCAGACCAGAGAAAGCTTGTTCTAACAAATCCTGATATATCCATCAGATTCGTGCTAGAGTAATGAAGCTGACAGACATTAAATTCTGCTTCTGTCTGTTTTCCTTCTTCAATTGGGCCCTCACCTGAATATTACCAGCTGGATGGAACGGAAGAATGTATTAAGAGTCCACAGGACAGATTAGAGAAAAGAAACACTTCAGTGTTAAAGTAAACCTGTCCCAACCTGCAAAGTAACGCAAGATGTGGTATCTCCTAGCTCATTGAGTTTTCATTTAAAATTTCACGAGTTTTAAGTAATGATGAAGGAGGAGAGTGTCCTGAGACTAACCTGATCTCCAACCTACCATATATGCACCATAACATATACACTATCCACCAATCAGTTCTCTTTGCAAACAAACAAACCAACCAACAAACACATTCAAAAATCAATTTCTTCATTGGGGACCGTGTACTCAGTTCAATGAATGGCTGTGAGCCTCTATATCTGTATTAGTCAGGTATTGTCAGAGAAAGGACTATACGGGGTGGGACTGAATGTTCTGGCAGCATGTGTATAGTAGAGGATCGCAAATTCGATCATCAATAGGAGGAATGGACCTTGGCCTTGTGAAGGTTTTGTGCCCCAGTGTAGGGGAATGCCAGGGCCAATAAGTGGGAGAGGGTGGGGTGGCAGGCATGGGGAAGGGGAAGGCAAAAGGGGTTTTTTTCTTGTTGTTTTTGTTTGTTTGTTTGTTTTTTGGAGGGGAACCTGGGAAAGGAAAAATTTACATGTAAATAAAGAAAATATCTAATAAAAAATCAATTTCTGAATATCATGATGACAAAATGAAGGAATTGTTTTGAAAAACCTAGTTTAACTAAATAGTTGTTAATATTGACTATTAAACAGGAGACAACTTATTACAGTATGCATTACATATTACATATGTATATTATAATATCACAGAAAGTATCAAGAACAAAGTACCAATCAGCTTGGTTTGAACAAATCACAAGACTGATGGACACAAAGGCAAAGACAAACCAAGAAAACCAGAGGACAAGGTAAGTGAAGGAGACCACTCTGGAGAGCTTTAAAGCCTGGACTCTCAAGTCAGCCAGGTGGTCTTCTGACATTTAATAGAGGAATGACCTAGGGTGATTTATTCATTATTTAAGCCTAAATAACCTTATCTTGTCTTCTTTGTTTTGTAAATGTATTATTTTTTGATAATTTCACAAGTAAATATAAAGTACAGATGCATTTTTGTTACTTTTCTTCTGCACTGCACTCTCTCATCCTTCCCACTTTGGGTGGCACTCTTCTCTGATTTCCTTCATACTATATTTCTTTGGTGTTGTTTGGTATGATTCACTAAGTTATTGTCTCTTTAATTAGCATCAGTGGGAGGTTATTTTCTTGTACACATAGGATGAACCTACAGCACTGGAGAAAGAAATTCACCTTCTCCGAAGATTTCAAAGAGTTCTATGGAGAGGTAAAGAGCCTATTGTGTCTGTTCCCCATCTTTGATGGAAACTTGGCAAGCTCCATCTCCTGTAGATCTTGTGTGCATAAACACAAATGAAGTGAGTTTATGAGTATGACTGCCATATCAGGTACAGAATTTCTCAGCATACTTCCTGTCCCTCTTTCATGATATTCCCTGAAGTAGATGGTACAGATGTCTCATTTATGATAATTCTCAGCTTTTTAATCAAATATGAATGCCTTCATTCAATCCTACCTGGGACCCAAATAAGCATATTTGCTGAAAGTAAATTAAATCCCACAGGCTAAACCAGACCTTAAGAAGAGAGAGGGGAAGGGGACACATGAGATGAACCACTTACCAAGAAAGGTGGTCCAGGCCAAGAAGCCAGAAGACCTGGGTACCCAAAATTGCTCAGTTACACAAGGATCAGGCAGAGGAAAGGGAAGCAGAAACTCTACCCCTAGAAGAAAGAAGTTTAGAATAGGGGCCTGGGAGAGAAGTGGTAGGAGGAGCCTAGATGCTGAATAAGATTTGTCCAGGGTTTGAGGACCTAACAAAGATAAAGAGTTAGAATTCAAGATAATGTGTGTGTGTGTGTGTGTGTGTGTGTGTGTGTGTGTGTGTGTGTGTACTCCTGTGCATATATGTGTGAGCATGCAAACGTGTTTGTGTGTATTAAATATACATGAATTAAAATCATTGGAAATGGAAAACCATCTGCAAATTACTTAGATATATGACAGATATTAAAAACACATTCTCTAGTATATGTCACCATTTACTCACTAATTACCCTGCAATCCAATTACAATAATTGTTCTTTCTCTCCATACACCACCATGGCTTCTGTTTTATATGGTGGCTACATTCCTACAAAGTACATATACTAGGAACACCGGTGCAAACCTACCTGGATATTCATGACCTGATCTCCGAATCATAAGTATTCTTTTGTTAGCTGAGCACATCAACAAGGCTAACTGGACAAAAGAGAAGACAGACAAAATGCAGAGCCTTACAATGGAAATGTTAAAAATAATTTCTCAGCTTTCTGTCACTGCTCAGAAGAGCAAAATCTCAATGAAGACTTGTAGAGGCAGGGAAGTAGTCATACATATACTAAGAAATACCAGAATAGGTATTCTAACCAACATATATGTATGTCTTAATAAATACAGAATTGAGAAGTCTGACATTTCTGCACTGGAAAAGCACTATTTCTGGTGATATTGCTTCCCATTCCCATGAAACCCTAGTGAGGTTTCACATGGCTGTTTCTTTCCTTTTGCACCTAGACGCAGCGAAATCTCTCTTCCTCTCTTCTTATAATATCAATCCCATGAAATTAAAATCTCAAATACTTCATCATGTATAGACTTAACTGTATCAGGGAGACCACATTCCCCATTCTATCACTACTTTAAGATGAGAATTTTGGTTGGGCACCAATAAATCCAGAGCAACAACAACAACAACAAAAATGGGTAAAAAACTAAGAGAATCCAAATAAAAACTATTGCACACAACCATACCTGAAGCTGTATCTATCAATAGACCTTTGCAGTTATAAGAATACATAAATCCTATTTTGATTTGTACATGTCAATTTTGATAGGAGCATCTGTTGCATGCTTGTAACAACAACAACAAAAAAGGATCCTGATTGAGAGAGCTAACTTTTTTTGTTTGCTTGTTTCCAGGCAATCTGAAAACTGACAAGGATAAGCTAAAGACTATAAGAAAGAAATAGACCTCTGCCTGAGACCTACAGAGAGGAAATAACTCCATGAGCTTCCAGAATCTGAAGACTAAAAAACAAGAAATGACACTTCTAACAGATCATCTGTGAGTAGCTGGCAACTAGTTAGCAAGGAGGATATGAACTTTTTAATTTGCAGTTTTTGTTTTCTCCAAACAGGGTTTCTCTGTGTAGCCCTGGTTGTCTTGGAACTCACTCAGAAATCTGCCTGCCTCTGCCTCCGAAGTGGAAGTGCTGGGATTAGCCCGGCTTTGCTGTAGGAATCTTAAAGTCACCAGTCAGCACCTGATCAGCAAACATAAGCAACCCCATTGGCTCATAATGCTTTCTGGAATATAGCACAGGTGCCACTAGACTGCAAACCTCCAGTTTGATTACAAATACATTTTTTTCCAAGAGTGATTACTCTCAATTTCCCCTATTTGAAGCAAAAAGCACTGATCAGAGAGTCAAAGCATTTTTTCCTTTACATCCTAAAGTACCATATTTGCCTAGACAGTAAAGATCTTGATTCCTTATTTACATAAGCATGGTGTTTTGTGTATTTCAGAAAGCAACAGCTACCCTTATTATAACCCTGATCTGCCTCTGGTTACTCCTTTCAAAGGAAAGACAGTGTGAGTCAGTGGCCCCAACTAATGCTAGGCAGGGAGGGAAGTAAGGGAGTGTCTTTCAGCAGCAAAGGTGACCTGAGGTTGCACAAGGTATGATGCCAAGAATAGATGTCCATTAATCCCTGTCCAATGGGTCACAGGCACCTCTGTCAAGCACAACATGTGGCTGTGTACCTAACGGTGTGCGCTCAGCCAGGATATTAAGGAGCAGAGAGCAATACATCTCTCCCTACTCCCCTCCTGCCCCTTCTGAATGCATTAGCTCAGCACCCTACGTTGATTGCAGAGGAGAATATGATGTGTGGGGAGACAGACATAGAAAGAAATGGAAGTCTTGGAGGAGAAATGAGGACAGGCTCTTTTTATTTCATTAAATTAAAGATTAGAGAAGTTATTGGATAAATCAATACTCTTGAAACTTTAATAAAAATTTATTCAAATGCCTGTATGGAAGGCACATTCTCTTTAAAGGACATTTACCTAAAGCAGCCTTTAAAAAGATATTATCTTTTACAAATGTCCTAATCACAGTACACATTACTTTACTTGCTAAGCCAAAATTTTCCTCCCTTTACTTCACATGGTTATAAGACTATAAATATATACATGTATATATAAGAAATAAAAGTAAGATGTGATATAAGTGTCAATAAAGTTAATATGCACAAGCCTACAGGCTAATTCCTATAGGTGATGTGACCTATCTACTAGTGCCCTGTATTGTGTTGTTCTTTGCAAATTCTGACTCAAAACTTGTCCCACAAATCTTCAGTTCTATGTTTTGAGTTGTGAGGGAAGAAAAAAGTTACGTGAGCTGAATATATAGAAGTTTGATAAACAGTGTTTATTTTAATAAGAACTTGAATTTGTTGAAATGTTAAGGGAGTTGAAACACTTCAGAAGTGGATGTGAAATCTGTGAGCTTCCTGTTTTTAGCTTGTACCTGAATGAGTGCATCCCTAAATCCCTTGTCTTCCTTTATCAACACTGCCTGGTTGCTTTTTTGCTTAATGAGCCTAAGTTTTTGATATCCTGACCTCATCAATCTTCAGTGCCTGGAATTTGATATTGATATAAATTGTTACACGGTCTTTCTGAATTTACAGAGGAAACACCATGAACCTTCATCGTTTGTTTAGAATACTAATAGCTATCTCCTGAGAGGCTCTGACAGGACCCGACTAATACAGAAGTAGAGGCTCACAATCATCCATTGAACTGAGTACAGGGTTTCCCAAAAGAAGAAACTAGAGAAATGACTGAAGGAGCTGAAAGGTTTGCAGCCCATTAGGACAAACAACAATATGAGCTAACTAGTACCCTCAGAGCTTCCAGGGACTAAACCACCAACCAAGGAGTACACATGGTGGGACTGATTGCTCAAGCAGCATGTGTATAGTAGAGGATGGCCAAATCGGTCATCAATGGGAGGAGAGGTCCTTGGCCCTGTGAAGGTTCTGTGCCCCAGTGTAGGGGAATGCTGGGGCCAGTAAGCAGGAGAGGTGGGGTGGTGAGCAGGGGGACAGGGGAGGGAACAGGGGTTTGTTCTTGTTGTTATATTTGTTTTTCGAAGAGGAAACTGGGAAATATGACATGTAAATAAAGAAAATGTCTAATAAAAGAAAAAAGAATACTAATAGAACATCACTGAAATGTCAGACAATGCTGAGATACGTGACAATTACAAATATCTGCTATCATATATTCTTTTATGTGTTTTTGTGCCCTCAAAGCAGTGACTCAATTGCTTCAAGAAAAATTCATTCCTGAAAAAGACACTCAAGGATGCCAGGACTCTTTGCTGAATATGATAAGCTGCTAGGTCTGCATGAAGCCTTCCAGACATTAGCATGCTGCAAATCAGCCAAGTACTATGAGAAAGTCAACTCCCACTTGTTTTAGGGTACAGGGCATGAAAATGCATATTGACAGTATGATGGTTGGCAGGACAAGTGATAAACACACTCAATAGTGACTTCATCAGCCTTCAGATACTGGAGCCTTCAGTCAACACTTGAATACCAAGTTCTGGCTCTTGATCCAGCTATTTTTATCAAGAAAATCCACACTAGAAATTGCCTAACATCCTTTCTTGCATAAGACTCACACTGATGCTGTATTCTGTCTTTCTCTCTCTCTCTTGAAACCTGATAGTAAATTAATATTTCTTTCTAATAAAAACACTCAAAGAGACTCAGGTGAGATCCACCATTTTCTCTCTGGTGCCTTTCTAAGGTGGGAGCAGCTGGGAGGCACAGGCCTCAGGAATTGCAGGGGAGTTGCAGGGCAGCAGGGACAGGATCCTCTCAGCTTGGGAGTGACAGAGCTGGAACAGCAAAGATCTCTGCCCCTTCCCTGCTAGTGGAGGGCCTGCCTCGAGGGTGTACTTCAGCCCAGAGACTCAGTGACTTTCTAAGGCAGGAGCAGCCTGGAGGCACAGGCCTCAGGAAATGCAGGGGAGTCGAAAGGTGGCAGGGACAGGATCCTCTCAGCTTCAGAGTGACAGAGCTGGATCAGCAGCAATCTCTGCCCCTTCCCTGCTAGTAGAGGGCCTGCCTCCAGGGCATGCCTTCACCCAAAGACTCAGGCAGGACCAACCAGGAGGCACAGGCCTCAGGAGTCGAAGGGGAGTTGCAGAGTGGCAGGGACAGGATGAGCTCTAGTCAGAGACACCAAGAACATCTAACACCAGAGATCAAGAAATGTCAAAAGGCAAAGGCAAGAATCCTACCAACAGTAACCAAGACTGCTTGGCTTCATCAGAACCTAGTACTTCCACCACAGCAAGCCCTGGATATCTCAAAACACAGGAAAAGCAAGATTTGGATCTAAAATCATATCTCACAATGATGATAGAGGAACTTAAGAAGGACATAAATAACTCCCTTAAAGAAATACAGGAGAACACTGGTAAAGAGAATCCCATAAAAAATTACAGGAAATCACAAGTAAACAAGTAGAAGCACTTAAAGAGCAAACTTAAAAAATCCCTTAAGGAATTGCAGGAAAACACAAACAAACAGGTGAAGGAATTGAGTAAAATCATTCAGGACTTAAAAATGAAAGTAGAAACAATAAAGAAATCACAAAAAGAGACAACCCTGGAGTTAGAAATCTTAGGAAAAACATCAGAAAACATAGATGCAAGCATCACCAACAGAATACAAGAGATAGAAGAGAGAATCTCAGGGACAGAAGATAACATAGACAAAATTGACAGAACAGTCAAAGAAAATGCAAAATGCAAAAAGACCCTAACCCGAAACATCCAGGAAATCAAGGACACAATGAGAAAACCAAACCTAAGCATACTAGGTATAGAAGAGAGTGAAGACCTCCAATTTAAAGGGCCAATAAATATCTTCAATAAAATTATAGAAGAAAACTTTCCTAGCCTAAAGAAAGAGATGTCCATGAACATACAAGAAGCCTATTGAACTCCAAATAGACTGGACAAGAAAAGAAATTCCTCCCACCACATAATAGTCAAAACACCAAATGCACAAAACAAAGAAAGAATACTAAAAGCAGTAAGGGAAAAAGGTCAAGTAACATATAAAGGCAGGCCTATCAGAATTACACCAGACTTCTCACCAGAGACTATGAAAGCTAGAAGATCCTGGGCAGATGTCATACAGACCCTATGAGAACACAAATGCCAGCCTAGACTACTATACCCAGCAAAACTCTCAATCACCATAAATGGAGAAACCAAAGTATTCCAGGACAAAACCAAATTCACACAATATCTTTCCACAAATCCAGCCCTTCAAAGGGTAATAAATGGAAAACTCCAACACAAGGAGGGGAACTACATCCCTGAAAAAGCAAAAATGTAATCTTCCAACAAAACTAAAAAAAGATAGAGACATGAACAGAATGCCAGCTTTAACTACAAAACTAACAGGAAGCAACAATTACTTTTCCTTAATATCTATTAACATCAATGAACTCAATTCACCAATAAAAAGACTTAGACTATCAGATTGGATATGTAAACAGGACCCAACATTTTGCTGCATACGGGAAACCCACCTCAATGACAAAGACAGACACTACCTCAGAATAAAAGGCTGGAAAACAATTCCCCAAGCCAATGGTCCCAAGAAAAAAGATGGAGTAGCCATTTTAATATTGAATAAAATCGACTTTCACCCTAAAGTGATGAAAAAAGATAAGGAGGGACACATCATATTCATCAAAAGTATGATCTACAAAGATGAACTCCCAATTCTGAACCTCTATGCTCCAAATGCAAGGGCATCTACATTCATAAAAGAAACTTTAGTAAAGCTCAAGGCACACATTACAACGCACACAATAGTAGTAGGAGATTTCAATACCCCGTTCTCTGCAAAGGACAGATCATAGAAACAGAAACTAAACAAGGACACAATTAGATTAACAGAAGTTATGAAACAGATGGATTTAACAGATATCTATAGAACTTTTTATCCTAAAACAAAAGGATATACCTCCTTCTCAGCACCTCATGGTACCTTCTCCAAAATTGACCATATAATTGGTCACAAATCAGGCCTCCACAAATACAAGACGATAGAAATAATTCCTTATATCATAACAGATCACCATGGACTAAGACTGCTCCTTAATAACAACATAAATAATAGAATTCCCACATACACGTGGAAGCTTAACAACACTCTACTCAATGATAACTTGGTCAAGGGAGAAATAAAGAAAGAAATTAAAGACTTTCTAGAGTTTAATGAAAATGAAGCCACAACATACCAAATTTATGGGACACAATCAAAGCAGTCCTAAGAGGAAAACTCATAGCTTTAAGTGCCTCCAAAAAGAAACTGGAGAGAGCATACACCAGCAATTTGACAGCACAACTGAAAGTGCTAGAACAAAAAGAAGCAAATTCACCCAAGAGGAGTCAAAGGCAGGAAATAATCAAATAATCAGGGCTGAAATCAACCAAATATAAACAAAAAGAACTAAACAAAGAATCAACCAAACCAGGAGCTGGTTCTTTGAGAAAATCAACAAAATAGATCAATCCTTAGCCAGACTAACTAGAGGCCATAGAGATAGTTTACTGATTAACAAGATCAGAAATGAAAAGGGAGACATAACAACAGACGCTGAGGAAATCCAAAATATCATGAGATCCTACTACAAAAGCCTATACTCAACAAAACTGGAAAACCTGGATGAAATGGACATTTTTCTAGACAGATACCAGGTACCAAAGTTAAATCAAGATCAGATGAATGATCTAAACAGTCCCATATCTGCTAATGAAATAGAAACAGTCATTAATAGTCTCCAAACCAAAAAAAGTCCAGGACCAGATGGTTTTAGTGCAGAGTTTTATCAAACCTTCAAAGAAAACCTAATACCAATACTCCTCAAATTATTCAATAAAATAGAAACTGAAGGTACTCTACCCAATTCATTCTATGAAGCTACAATTACTCTTATACCTAAACCACACAAAGACCTAACAAAGAAAGAAAATTTCAGACCAATTTCCCTTATGAATATTGATG
>JADRCD010232762.1:0-29349 GCA_019843815.1 Montemys delectorum
AAAAATTAAATTATTTTATTTATTTACATTCCAAATGTTGCCCTCATTTGGTGTCCTCTCTACTAGAGGTTTTTTACTCCATTGTCCCTTCCATTAACGTTTGAGAGGTTGCTGCCCCACCCACCTAACCACCACCCCTTCACCTCCCAACAAATTGTACCTTACCCCAACAACATCACCCTTTCCTTGGGTATCAATTCTCTACAGGATTAGGCACATCTTGTCCCATTGAGGCCAGACATGGTAGTCCTCTGCTTCATATATGCCCTGGGCCACAGACCAGCTCATGTATATTCCTTGGTTGGTGACTTAGTCATGGGGAGGTCTGAGAGGGCCAGGTTAGTTGACACTGTTTTTGTTCCTATGGGGTGGCAATCCCCTTTAGCTCCTTCAGCTCTTCACCTAACTCTTCCATAGGGGTCCCAGACATCAACCAAATAGTTGGCTGTAAGTATCTGCATCTGGCTCAGTCAGCTGCTGGTAGAGCCTCTTAAAGGACAGTCAGGCTAGGCTCCTCTCTAGAAGCTTAACATGGCATAAGTAATAGTGTCAGGCTTTGGTGCCTGGCATGGGATAGATCTCAAGTTAGGTAGATCCCAAGTAGCTTTTCTAAAGGCTACTTTAATTTTTACTGAATTTGTTGAAAAAACTTTGCCAATGTAGGCTTACCTGATCCCCCTTTAAAGTTATTCAAATTTATATATAGCTTCCAAAAATAAAAATTTTAATTAAAATGATAGTAGAATAATTGCAACCTACTTTCTTCTAATCATTTTAATGCCTACACAGAATTAATATATAACATGACAACAACTGGAATTTAATAACATAATCATTTTTCTACTTTACACACTCTATGATAAATTGGGTATACCTCTAGTATGTGGAAATATTGAGTTCTAAAGGGTACCTAGTAATGAGAGTCATTATAAGAAACTGTGAAAGCAAACACAGATGAAATTATCAACAGAGCTGGCAGAGGCACTCAACAATAAATTAGCCAACAACAGTATGAAGCATGATGCTGTTCTGAATAAAATAAGTATTCTGACAATAAATAACAAGGGGAGTGATGAATGTAGTAATTTAAAAACAATGCTCTGGAAACCAAAGGTCAAATTTAAACCTCATTCCTTTTCCATTACAAAATATGTTTGTGAGTGTGTGTTTTGTGTGTGTGTGTGTGTGTGTGTGTGTGTGTGTGTGTGTGTGTGTGTGTGTGTGTGTGTGTGAATAGATGTCCCTAGGGCACATACGCAGGTCAGGGGGTAACAGGTAAGAGGCGATTCTCTCCTTCCTCTATATGTGTCCTGTGGAATGACTCAGATCGCTAGCCTTAGCTAAATGCACCTTTGCCTAATGAGCCTTCTCTCCATTGGTCCTAAAGTATTAATAACCTTTAGAAATAAAGACCATTCAGTGTAATAATGAAAACCAAGAAAAGAAAAAGTCTTTCCTTTACTTATGAGAGTGATACCAATTAACCGAGAATTTAATTTAAAATTGAAGGAACCACAGGGCAAAGACAAATTGTAAGTTTCTAATATATTGTGTTAGCTCCAGTAGTGTCTAGCCTATAGATGTTTCCTTTCTTAACTTGTAGATCTTTGTTAAATCAATTAATCAAGATGCCAAGGAACGAAACTTGACATTTTTCTGCTAAGATACACAAGATGACAGAGTCAAATAATTTACTTCAGAGGTAATGCTGAAGATTTAATGAAATAACTGTTTCACTGGTAATATAAAACAACTTCATATATGTTCTTCTATTAAAGTGTCTGTAAGTAGGGATATTATTAACATTATATTGCAACTTTGATAACATGATCCAGAGAAAGATGACAGTGACAGTGACAGAGAGGGAGGGAGGAAAGGAGAGAGAGAGAGAGAGAGAGAGAGAGAGAGAGAGAGAGAGGCCAACTCTGTAATGTTTCTCCTTGGGCCCTTTATACATAAAACAGAAAGAAAAGAAATTGGATTAAACCTGTATGGTATGGTGATAGCTTCAGCAAAGTAACATCCAAGGAAATAGCAAACATGAAAGCATTTGGTTTCCTCCAATTTTACACATATTATCAAATTCAGACCCTAAACAGAGAACTAACATGATGACTAATGACACTGTGTGCCTATCAGCACTGCCTAAAAGGGCTGCCCATTTTATTAAGTGTCTCATTTTACTAAGTGTCTCAGTCTTAGCCGTTTTAAAATACAGACTTCTAAATTGCTCTTTCAATGATATTCCCATGAGGGAATCAGGAAGAACTAAAGGACTCTAGTAGCACTTTTGCAAATACACCCACTAACACAGGTTGCTCTGCACTTGCCACTTGCAAATCACAAATGAAAATTCTAGAAGAGAATAGCCACCCAACCTTCATCATATTATAATCTGGTTACCAGCCCCAAAATGAAGTGCATAGTATGTACTCACTTTTACATGGATATTAGCCATAAAATACAGGTAGAATGCTCTACTCACAGACCCACAGAAACTAAACAAGAAGGAAGACCCAAGCAAGAAAGCTTGAGTCTCACTTAGAAGTGGGAGTAAAATAGTCATAAGAGGCAGATGGAGGGAGGAAACTTGGAGAGAAGGGGAAGGGAAAAGAAATGGGGAGGTCAGGATCAGGTTGGGGAAAGGACAGAAGAGATAGCTTGATGGCTATGAGAATGAATGAAAACCTGCAACTGACAGTGGTGAGGAGGTGGGGGGCATCTCCAGGATCAGACAGAGACCTGAAATAAAGGGGCATGCAAGAATCCATGAGCATGATCTTAGCTGTGGTTCACTCACAGCACTGGGGATATGAAGCCCAAAGATGGCACTTTCTTTAACCAGGCAAGAACCCCGGTGGAATGATCAAGAAACCAACCTACCCACTAAACTTTCAACCCCAAATTTATCCTGTCTACAAGAAATGCAGGCAAGGGAGATGGAACAGACACTGAGGGAATGGCAAAGCAATAACCTTCCTGACTTGAGACCCATCCCATGTGCAAGCACCAATTCCTGACACTATTAATGATATTCTGTTACGATTGAAGACAGGAGATTAACATGGCTGTCCTCTGAGAGGCTCCACCAGTAGCTGACTCAGACAGATAGAGACACTCACAGCCAAACAGGGGATGAAGCTTGGGAACTCTATGGAAGAATAAGATGAAGGATTTGGGCCCTGAAGGGCATAGGAACTCCACAGGAAAACTAACAGTCAATTAACCTGGATCCTGGAGTTTCTCAGAGTCTAAACCACTAACCAAAGAACATACACAGGCTGGACCTAGGCCTCCTCATACATATGTAGCAGATGTGCAGCTTGGTCTTCATGTGGGCCCTGAACAACTGGAACAGGGACCATCCCAAAAGCTGTTGCCTATAAGTAGGATATGTTCTTTTAGCTGCACTGCCTGGTCTGGCATCAGGAGAGGTACTTAGCCTCTAAGAGACTTGAAATGCCCTGGTGGGGAATTATACAGGAGGGCCTCACCAGCTCAGAGGAGAAGGGGAGGAGGAATGGCTAAAGGATTGTGGGAAGGGGTGACCAGGAGAGGAGGCAATGAGTGGGATGTAAATTGAATGAGCGAAAAAAAATTAAAGTAAATTTAAAAAACCCAATATCTGGTTATAGTGGTTTGTGGTTATTTTTGATATTATAAATAATTTTGTAGAAAATTAAGGGCCATTCTGTTATCTTTCTCATATATATTTACTTATATATACACATATACATACATTCTCATATATGTATATGTGTACATATATTCATATATTCTCACATATACATATATAGATATATAAAAGAGAAACAATAGAATAAATATTCTATATATACCTATACATAATGGTTTCTTCTAGGAAGAATTTAAAATCTTTGCTTATTTTCTCAACTAGAACAAATTAACACTGAACTGGATTTCTGGAATATGTTTTAGATTTTAAGGTGATTTTGTTCCTAATTTTTTTTCTAAGAACAATATTCCTAAATGGACTTATTTGAAGTAACTGGGAGAATCTGGAGTTATTTGAATTACTTTTGACTATTCTCCACATATCTAGGCTATGTGGATTATTTGAATGAAGTTTACTCGTTTCCCCGTTTGTATATGAACAGAATCTGGAGTCAGACTACCTGTTCCTACAAAGACCAGCTTTGTACTTGAAATAATTCATATATGATCATTCTTAAGCTGAGAAAAGATTTTATGTCTGCCTGATGTTACAGACAGTACATGTGATTTTATGGTAAAATGTATGGGATCTACTAACTCAGGGATGGGGTGACTGTCTCCTCTGATGGTTTCAAGCCAGAATCTGCTTCTCTAGTCTTTCGTCTGCCAGGTGGCACCTGCATTCCTCTATCTCTGGTCCCCTTTTCACCTTCTATCCATCAGGGTACCTTCTTTTCTGTTTCACAGTTCTCGGTAGTTTCCTTGGTAGTTTGTTTCCATGCCTTGGAGAGTGTGTGCGCCTTACTCATAGCTCAGCATTGTGATCTTTCTTCTGTTACCCACATATTTACATGGATCACCAAAACATCAACAAAATAATAATAGGAGCTACAATGAACACAAAGTAAATAAGATATTAGTGATCTGTTACAGAAGCCTGGCAGGGGAGGCGGGGGAAAAGTGTCCAGAACTTCAGACTCTGGGAGGATCTCGACTGTAGTTCACCTTCCACATGTTGGCTGCTTCCTTGGATTCAATGTGTGATGAGAAACTTCCATAGTATAATGCACTTTTAAAGAACTTATTCCAGAAATAGTACAATTTAGTTACCGCCTAACATTTACATTGTTTAGATATTATGAATGGCAGGGAGGCAACTTAAATACGTAAGTGTGTGTGTGGTTATATGTAAACACACAGTTTTCTTCAGGAAAGCGACTGTGAATTTATATATTTGTATTAGGAAGGGTTCTCTGGAATCACAGAACTTAAGGAATGTCTCTAAATATTAAGGGAATTTATTGCAGTAACATATGGTCTATAGTCCAATAAATCAACAATGAGCAGTTGGAAATGGGAAGTCCAAAAATCTAGTAATTACTCAATGAGGCTAGTTGTTTCACCTGGTCTTCTACATAAGCTGAAATCCTGAAGAAGTAGGTTTAACAGATGTAGTGGAAAATAAGAGAAAAAAGCTGAAGAGTGATTCTTCCTTCTTCCAATGTCTTTATGTAGGCCTTCAGCAGAAGGTTAAGTGGAGGTGGCTCAAATTAATGGTGTGTACCATATGCTTGGATCTGGAACTTGCTTTATTCCAGGCTGACCTTGAACTCAGATATCTGCTTGTCTCAGTCTCTGGGATTAAAGGCATGTACTACCTTGCCTGGTAGTTTTTCATGGCCACTATGCCTCAAAATCTCTATGTCAAGATCCAGGTCAGAAGCCTTTGTCTTCCAGCCTTAAGATCTGGATCACAGGTGTGCTCTCCAATTCTGGGTCGTAGTTCATTCCAGAAGCAGTCCAGTTCACAACCAGGAATAACCATCACAACACTTTACTGCATCCTGAACCTATCCCTAAAGGATACTGAGGAAAGACTATCTAATGCTGATCAGTTCTTCCAGTTCATTAATAAAAATCTTGCTTACCTGCTTTTTAGGTTAAATAAATAAATCACTTATATTACATGAGAAGAAATGTTGACTATATGCCTGGCTTCATTAGTTTTAACACTTCACTACAGATAATGTGCATTTGGGAGACCTTAGTCTGGGTAAACCCTCCAAGGTGGACTCTGAAGGCTTATCTATTCAGTGACTCTAAAGAACATCATATATAGTTAAATACAAACAGTAACTATCAGAGACCTATCATAAACATGGGGCCTCCTCAGTCACAGGCCATCTAGGGTTCAATCCTAACTTATCTACTCAAACAATTTATTTGTTATGTTTTAAATTTCTTATTGTCTGTGTCACCAAAACTGCAGAAAGTTTTATAGGATGAAATTTGTGTTATTTTTAAGTTGCTGGATGATTCTCACCTCACTAGCAAAGATAATGTGTTTCCAGTGCTCAGAAAACACCCAACATCTTTTGAACAATTGTCTCCTAATAACATGGTATATTTCTATCACTTAGGTAAAACCCATTTACTCAGTAAATCATATAAGTTCCAGGTCAAAGAAAAAGGTGTGTACTTCAATTGGAGAGGAAATAGCAAGGGTAATTGATTTAAGTGGGGTACCATATCTTAGATATGTTCACATGTTCTGTAGAGCTTACATCAGGGAAAATATACCTAGATTCCAAAATATTCACATATTATACAATTGAAAAACAGAAATATGTTTTTTAAGTTGGATTTTTAAAACACAAAATCACCTTGTTCTAATTAATTCACAAGTAAACCTTCACATAGCTTGTTAAGTCACTCAAGCCACTCAAGCACTTGCCAATTTAAAAATAATTATGTGTAATAACCAACCTTAAATAATCATTTTTTATTTAATCACTTTGAGATATTTGTACCATATAGCAAAGTATCAAAAAGCACAAATTTTTGTGGTGGTAACCTTAGAAAAATGTTAGGGTATAAACATGCCAAAGAAGGGGAGAGGGCAAATTGAGAAGCTGCCCCCTTATTCCCTGTGGGGGGTGAAAAAGATTCCAAGAGGTGATTAAATAGTACCATATAAACCATCCTATTATGACTTATCTTTCCTTAAAATCTGTTGGTTGTGGAGAACTCTCGTTGCCATGTGTGCTTGCATAGCATATCTTCCTCTCTTTAAGCACAGTAACACAGTATGCTTACACACAGTAATTCCTGGAGAACTCTCGTTGCCATGTGTGCTTGCATAGCATATCTTCCTCTCTTTAAGCACAGTAATACAGTATGCTTACACACAGTAATTCCTGGAGAACTCTTGTTGCCATGTGTTCTTGCATAGCATATCTTCCTCTCTTTAAGCACAGTAACACAGTATGCTTACACACAGTAATTCCTGGAGAACTCTTGTTGCCATGTGTTCTTGCATAGCAAATCTTCCTCTCTTTAAGCACAGTAACACAGTATGCTTACACACAGTAATTCCTGGAGAACACTCGTTGCCATGTGTGCTTGCATAGCATACCTTCCTCTCTCTAAGCACAGTAACACAGTATGCTTACACACAGTAATTCCTGGAGAACTCTCGTTGCCATGTGTGCTTGCATAGCATATCTTCCTCTCTTTAAGCACAGTAACACAGTATGGGAAGTTGCATTCTGAATTGTTTCCTTACTGGTGTGCACATTCTCTCTCAGGTGTTCATGATGATTTCTGGAGGGGGAATTTTGATGCCTTATGTATATTGAGTGGAAAGGGCTCTGAGCTTTCCACAGGATCCTGTTCTGGGTGGAAGGTCTCTGATCCGGTCATAAAGGCTTTACTTGGGGCTTTATTTGGTGTGTACCTTTAGTAGAATGTGCTATCTGGAGTAAATGGAGGCTAAGTTTTTGAATTATTTAACAATTAGTGACCTGTACCGACCCCAGAAAACTAGTTTATAATAACCATAAATGATGCATGAAGAATATAAACTATGTACAATCTAGGCAATAACATTTTATAGGTTAAATTACTACACTAATTAAGCCCTGTAACTGTATCACACATTTTATGTAGCCTTTAAGTATCAAGCATTTCCCACTTCCTACTGTGAGCCAAGGTATGTTTTTTTTTTCACTTAAAATGTATTTTTTATTTCTTTCCTTGAATCATTGACTTACTCCAAAGCACTCTTATTATCACCAGCCTTGACCATTCAACTTTTCGTGTTCAAATTAGTCTTCTTTTCAAGTTAGTCTTATAGTGTCACATCAAAAACAAAAATTTTGCATTCTGTCTTAAAATCACTAATGAACTAAAGCTTGCTTTCTGAGGAAAAAAGTACAAGAGTCTCTATCTAGGTGAGCATACAAAAGAGTCAGAGCCACCATGTGCCCTCAAGACCAAGAGCAGAGAGGCATTAGTATGTTTAGAGGTTGATTACTGATGGAGCTTCACTTGTGCTGTTACAAGATATTTCTTTGCTTAAAGATATTTCTTATATGATGCCAATAAAAATATTTTTAACAGCAATTTAACTTGTGTTTCAAAATTATTGCCTTCTTCCACTAGTTTAACATTCCATTCTCTCTATATATATCTCTCTCTATATATATATATATATATATGTATATATATATATATATAATTATTTGCCCATATACTATGATCATTATATAATTACTCCCAAAAGGTTGGTGCTTCTCTTATTCTCAATTTCTGTCATCTAGATTAAAAGCAACCTAAAGGAAGAAGAGGTTAACAGTTCAAGAGACTGGAGCTTGAAACAGCTAGCCATATGACATCAGTCAGAAGAGAGCAACAAATATGAGCTTGCTGCCCAGATTCCTTTCTCTACATATACAGTCCAGGGTCCCAGTCAGGGAATGGCTTCCCCAAGTACCATAGGAAACTACAAAATATAATAAAGTCATCAATAAGGGTAGATAGCCCCTGGTTTGTAATATCAATTTCCATTAAACTCAGCCAGGTCTTCTGAGAACTGACTGATGAAGGGTTTAGAGAGGGTGGGTACAAGATGAGCTCAGAGTATTTTGTTATTCTCCAAATAAGAAAGTTATTTAAAAATCATATCACAAGGATACAGATTTCAGCAATTTTCTGTTGTACAAATCATAAAGGAATAATTATAAATCACTGAAAGTAGAAATTAATATATGTATGTTTATAAAAGTAGGTGAAGAAATAAGAGACTGGTCAGAAGGGAAAAAGGGAAGAGGTGGTGCTTTCTATTTCACAGTTGGGTACCAAGAAAGAGAAAAGGAGAAACACAACATATAGCAGAAGTGGTAATTCTGGTTCCTTAGCCTCTTTCAATCAATACAGTAATGTCTGATAAAATTTTATCAACAGATAAGTCTGCATGGAAGCTTAGATGGCAGCATAATATCAAAGAGGTTTTGAAATTGGCCTTACAAACTGCATGTTTGTTATAATGCAGAAAGAGGATTGGCAGTGAACAGGCTTGAGGAATAATCAAGCAACATGTTGACCAAGCAGTGAACTCTATCAAAAACTAACAACACCATGAAGATGCATTTCTAAGTGTAGGATCAACTTAGTCTGAAGAAGACAATACCAAATGTGATTGTATTTAAATATAAGAGATTGTAGCAGCATTATTCTTGAAAAAATGTCAAGGTCATAGAAAGCAAAGTCAAGAATGGAGGTTTGTGTGCATAATTCCAGAACTTGGAGGATTGAGGCAAAAGGAAAAGTCTAGAGTTTCAGGCTACAATAGCTGCACACTAAGTTCAATGTTAGCCTGGGATATGTGAGTCCCTTGTCTCAGAGAGTGCAAGAGAGAGATTGATTAAAGAAAGTAAAAAGTCACCACTGGCAGATGTTCTGTCTCATGTGTCTTGACTCTACTGACTTTGGTTACATATTATAAGGGAAGAGAAGTGATATGAATGGGTATTGGGACTTGATTGGTTCAACTGGAGAGGATAAAATGTTGTATACAGCCAATTGTATAAAAGCGTTACTGTATAATTGTGAATTTGTGAAGCTGGTCTTTGTGTTCTAGTTACAAAGGAAGATACTTCCATACTTTCTTACACAGAAGTGTAAAAGCCAAAAGATAAATTACCTTCACATACAGCTTTGTGTTTTCAGTATACTCTAACCCATTGAAAAGCATGTGAGCATTTCCTACTCTTTCTAATCAATCTCACCTAAGGTTTCACCTCAATTCAGATAATTTCCGTTATTTTTCTTTTGGCAAAAGTATTTAAATGTTTAGACCTCAATATCAAGTAACAAGAAAATGGAAATATTATGCTCCTTGAAATATATTGACAACACAAAAATAAAGTGATCTGTATGAAGAATTTTAAAAGATCCCAACAAATGGCAATCTTACAATTCCTTTACTTTGCTTTCCAGTTTTGCTTCCTTTTTTAGCTAAACAATCCACAAATCAATAAACTAAGGTTCAAAAGAGCTTATTGTTCTTTCCACAAGTGCTTAAATGCATCCACTGAAAAGAGTAAAAGTAAACCTAAGAAGAGTTCATGTTAAATTAGATTTGGAAAAGCACATAGACAGGAAAGCTTTCTTTAAAGGTCAGAAGGATTCAGCAATCAGACTGCTTCCTGAATGTCTTTGATTCTAGCTTACTTAAAAAAAAATACAGAATTTAAAAATCATAATGATGTAAGGCAAGTATGATTCATAGACAAAAGCAAAAACAAGCAAATAAATCAAGAAAAGTACTGTTAAATCAGAAGTCAGGCAGAGTGGTCTACAATTGTATATTTTATACTTTACTGGAATTTATTTTATTTATTTTTATTTTTATCAGTTTGTTTATTCACTGTATATCCCAATATCAGCCCTCCTGCCTTCCTGGCAGCCCTTTACACAGATCCATCTTCTACTCCTTCACCCTCCCTTTCTCCTCTGAGAAGGGGGAGGGCACCTTGATTTTGTGATCCACCCCAGCATATCAAGTCACTGCAGTCTAGGCACATACCCTCCTACTGAGGCCAGACATGGTGGCCCAGCTAGGGGAATGGAATCCCCAGGCAGGCAGCAGATTCAGGGACAGCCCATATTTTAGTTGTTAGGGGATCCACATGAAGGCCAAGCTATACATGTGCAGGGGTTCTTGGTTCAGCCCATGCATGCTCTTTGGTTGGATGTTCAGTCTGTGTGAACCCCCAAGGATCCAGGTTAATTGTCTCTGTTTATCTTTCTGTAGAGTCCCTATACTCATCAGGTCCCTCAGTTCTTCCCTCAACTCTTCCACAGGACTCCCTGAGATCTAGCTAAGGATTTTCTCTGGTTCAATGTATCTGTTTCCATTGGCTGCTGGGTGGAGACTCTTATAGGACAGTTATGGTAGGCTCCTGTCTGCAAGCATACTAGTGCCAGGGGTTAGTTCTTGACCTTGGAGTTGGTCTCAGTTTTGTCTAGTCTTTGATTAGCCATTCTTTCTATCTCTGCTCTAACTTTGTCCCTGAACATCTTGTGAGCAGGATGCATTTTGGGTGTAAGGTTTTGTGGATGGGTTGCTAACAGTATCCCTCCTCTGGGAAATCCTGCCTAGCTACAGGAAGTAGCTACATCAGGATCCATATCCCCTAATGCTTAAATCCTGAGCATTAATAGTGGGAGACTTTAACCCCCCACTTTCACCAATGAATAGATCATTGATAAAGAACTAAACAGAGAAATAATGAAATTAACAGAGGTTATGATTCAAATGGATCTAAAAATAATCTATAGAACATTTTACCCACACACAAAAGAATATACTTTCTTCTCAGCACCTCAGGGAACGTTCTCTAAAATTGACCATAAAATTAATCACAAAACAAGCCTCAGCAGATACAAGAAGTTGGAAATAACCCTTTTAATCTTACCAGATTACCATGGGTTAAAACTGGACTTCAACAATAGAAACAACAGAAAACTTACATACTCATGGAAACTCAACTCAATAATCACTGTGTCAGGGAAGAAGTAAAGAAATAAAGACATTCTAGAATTCAATAATAATGAGAGCACAACATAAGCAAATTTATGGGATACAATGAAAGCAATGCTAATTGGAATGTTTATAGCACTAAATGCCTTCATAAAGAAATTGGAGGGTATTATAGATACTCTAGAAAAGATAAAGAAGAAGGAGGAGGAGGAAAAGGTGAAGGAGAACAACAACAAATACAAGAACAAGAAGAAACAGCAAACACACCCAAGGGGAGTAAAATGCAGGAAATAATCAAAATCAAGGCTTAAATCAACCAAGTAGAAACCAAAAGAACTATACGAAGAATCAACAATACCAGGAGCTGGTTCTTTGAGAAAATCAACAAGATAGACAAACCCTTAGCCAGATTAACCAGAGGGAACAAAGACAGTATCCAAATCAACAAAATCTGAAATGATAAGGGAGACATAAAACAGACATTGAGGAAATTCAAAGAATCTTTAGGTCTTCCTTCAAAAACTTGTTCTTTGCAAAATTGTAATTAATAAAATGCACATGTAGATACTTCCTGTGACTCTCATCTTTGTGGAGGTCTGAAATCACTTAGAATTTCATTGGCCTAGATCACTCTTGAAAAAAAAAAGCCTAAAGTAAAACTGGCAATTTCCTCCATTGACAGGAGAATCAGCAAAATGTTTTGGTGGGACTAATGGAGAACTGATATTAAAAGATTTTGCCTTGCCTTATCATAGTTTAATTTTTCCTGTTTGATTGTTGTCTCTTAGACAGGTGCTCATTTCTAAAAGAAAACTACAGGAGAGTGGATCTAGGAGAGAGGAGAGGTAGAGAAAGCTGCAAGAAGTGGGGGATGGAAAACTATAATCATGATGTATTATATAAGAGAAAATATATATTTTTAAATAAGTAAGTAAGTAAAGTATAAAGTATTTATTAGCACACATTCAATATTTCTAGGCATCTTTTCTAGAGAAATACATAATTAAATTCAGGGGAAAGTCACACATCTAACAAAGTTTTAAATCAATTATTTTTAAAACTTAGAGTTCCAGAATTAGTTGATAGCATTCTTCTTTCTCTCTCTCTTTCTCTCTCTCTCTCCCCTTCTCTCTGTCTCTCTCTCCTCTTTCACTCTCTTCCTTGTCCTCTTTCATACTTCCTTCCCATATACTAATATTTGATTTTTCATCTATATGTTTACATTCTCTAAATCTACCAAAGTAAACCAAACATTCATAGTCAGAGAAGCATGCTTTAGGCATTGTTGAAATGATGATTACAGTAGGACTTTGTATACAGAAAGTGACTTCAATAAATTTCACTAGGAGACATTATCAAACCACATATTTTTATGAGTTTTGCAGAATTAAGGGTGGGAATTTAAGTTTGCCTTTATGTAGTTTTATCCATTTCAAATTTTATGGGTATATAATATCTGGGTGGTAGCTCTTGTTTAATATATTTGAGTTCTTTGTGAATATGATATACCACATTTTTATCATATTCACCCCTTTCCAACATTTCCCAGATCCTCCACTTTCCTCCCCTGCCAACTTTACGTCCTTATGTCTCTTAAAAATTATATCAAGTCCAGTCTGTGGTGCCTGTGAACTCTTGAATATATTGACATTGACTAGATGCTGATCAACCTTTGAGAGCCACAACCTTAAAGAAAACTAACTCTTTCCCAACAGCTACTACCTTCCAATAACTTCTTGCCTATGGGTTGAATTATGTGTTTTATTTCCCACTCTGCTAGGATGTTGTCTGTCCTATGATTACAGAGGTCTTGTGCATCCTCTACCAACCACTGTGAGTTCATATGTATGACTGCTCTGCTTTGCTTGGGAAATGGTTGTTCTGTTGTAAATATGTACTCCCTCTGATTCCTACAATCTTTCCCCTCTTCTCTACCATGTTCCCAGAGCCTAATACAGAGTGAGTGTAAGATAGATAACTGGCAAGAGAAAAGCACTCTACAGCATTATTCTTTGAGCTTTGATCAGTTATGAGATTAGTAATAATCCTTATCTACTGCAAAAGAAGCTTTTCTGTTCAAAGTAATTTATGGGTATGATGATAAATTATTAGGAGTAATTTTAATGCTATTTCCATTTAGCAGAATAATAGTAACAGGTTATTCCTAAGAGCATATAATTTTTTAAGACATAGCCCTTGGCCCACATAATTTCATTTTATGAAGAGGGATTATATATAATAGAAAGTAGGTTATACAGTGTACATATCTTGTCAGGCCAGCCAATTGTTATTGTAGACTACAGGATTCAGTGATAGAAAAGATTGATTCTTACTTTTCTATCAAGTTGCCTTCTTAGTACCTTCCAACACAATAAAAATTATCCAGTAATTATAAACTTTCATGTCAGTGCGAATTTGATTTCACTACAGTCTTGGAGTCAAGTATGGAGAACATCAAGTTCTAGGACTTCGGCAACTAAAATACCATCAAGTTCTGGAGGGTAACAAAAAGTAATACAATAGCTTGCACTATTTCAGGGTCTATGAAAGTTCATTGACACACAATCCCCCTAAAAAATGTAATCCATTTCTGGCAATGCCATTTCTGGCCATGGACCTTGTATTTGATTGGCTGTGATGTCTAGTAAGGGCATTATCTGCACCTCTAAAGGATAGTTCTATGTATACTCTTTCAATGTATGCATATGTATATGTTTAAGGAGGCATCAAAAGTAATAGATCTCCCTATGACTTTTTGAAAGGGAAAAAGTTACCCTTTCCTGTATTCTTCCCTCTACCCTGCCGGCCCCTATCCTATTTACCTTTCATGTTTCATTATTCCCATAGCCCCTTTAGACCAGTCTGTTCTAAAATCCCTTCACATTACCTCTTTGGATATTACATATGAAACAAATACACCCAAAGATTCAAACGTAACTCATAAATGAGAGAAAATATGTGCTATTTTTCTTTCTGTGTCTGGCTTACTTCATTCAGAATAATTGTTTCCAGTTCTATCCAAACTACATGAAAAATATATGTCTTATAATTTTTGCTGAGTGAGTGACAATTTAACTTTTCTTTATATAATTTTATTCTTTTTAAAATTTAATAGGTTTTTAGTATTTCAATCAGAAATAATAAATAGTGCTATTTAATAATAAAATATTTCAAAAACTACTTGTATAGCTTTATTAAGTCCTTAAATAAGTATTTTGTATGTTTTAAAATTTTATTCACCTTTGGAAATTTTGAGTGGATAGCAGATATTGTTCAAAGTCACCATACGACTTTGTCTCTGAAGACACAATTAAAATATATTCTAGAACTAGAATATCTTCATATTACATGATTTTATCCAAATCGGATACAAATATTAAGAACAAGGTAGCATTAAAAATATTTCTTCTATGACAAATATAATTTTAATATAAAACCAAAACAAATATTTTATCTTTTATAAAGATACTTATTTTTATATTATTTTAATGGTTTGATGTTTACAGTCTTTCCGTTAAAGATCGTGATTCTAAGATATTATGTCAAAAATCATGGTTTACCGATGCATATACCTTTGCACTGTGTCATGGCATGTGTAGAAAAGTTGGGGGAAATGTGGCCTGCTGAAAGCTCTCTCAGCTGCTTGACCTTAACCGCTAAAGTGAAGAGCGTCTTCCACTTCTCTCGGTGTCAGTTTTCAGATGCTCTAACTTCTAAGGGAAGTAGACTTATTCTTTACTCTAAGGTTTTTAAGCTCTCAGGAGATCTCTTTTTGGACTCTAATTCTCCTAGTTCTCCCCAACTGTTTTATTTTGTTTTGCTTTCCTTCTAAAGAGAGAGCATACTTCCCTCTTTATTTCCCCTGTCACTGAAATAGCTTTGTAGTCCAGCCACTAGATGGTAGGTCTGGAGGACTTACCATATGTTTCATATAAAGTTGCCAGCCTCCTCTGGTGTTGGATGACAGCTTCCTTGAAAGCTAAAGACAAGGTGCATGCACTCTTAAAAATGAAAAAGACATCTGAACTAATGTAAATTTACAGTGGCCAAGGAAGGGTACAACATAATAGAGAACTCTGTAAGCCCCAGCTGAATAAGTTATAAAGGACAAATGTTCAAGGGAGAGATGGTTTAACTTGTTTAACAGGGCATGGGAGTCTGCTACCACGGAGTCTTCAGAAGGAATAGAAAAGACCAGGAAATTGAGGCTGTTTAAATATTGCACTGCCCTCCATTGGCAAATCAAATTAAAAATAATCTTAATGTTTCAGTAAGAAAAATAGAATCACACTCTTCAGGGAGAAGTGATTCTGTGCCAGAAAGGCTTCCTGTAGCTCAGTAACTTTTATGTGAAATCTTTAAATTTTGCTCTTTAGAGAAATACTCATTTCTTGCCTGTTTCCAGGGCGTGCCCTTTCTTTTAGAAGTTCAACACATATGAAAAGTCCAGAATGACAGAAAAGATTAAGAAAATAGAGTGATTGAAAAGGAAACAAATAGGTAAATTATACCTTTAATATCTCATTAATTTCATTATTATCCACTGTCATTCTAGTTCATAAAAATATACCTGGAAAATAATCATTAAGGAAACACAGAAGAGAGGAGAGAGTGGGAGTACTAGATGCAGACAGGAGGTACTGAATCAGAAGCTGGGAGGCTGAACTGTGGCAGACTGTAGGCAGAGAGCTCAGAATTTCCAGCTACAAGAGGAAGTATTCCCCAAGAATAGACAATGGTGCTCAGGGGGATTTAATAAGTCTAAAAGAATGTTAACATCAGGGTATATTTTTAAAATGTATTGCTGGAGATTTTCAGTAGGTTCTTCTTCCAAATACACAAGACAAAGAAACTTTCAGAGTTTAAATATGACATGATGAACCTTTTAAAATCAATATTCAAACAATCCTTTAGTGAAGTAACATAGCTCCAGGGTAGCATGGCCCTCATAGTTCACTGCTTCAACATTGTTTGTACCCAAGACAAGCACAAGTCAAGGATACTATACATGTTTGGTAATCACTGTGGGTAACTTGTAGAAAAATCTTTATCTTTTTGCGAATCTGAAAGTCTGACCAAAACTTTCAATTCCTAAAATCCAGGCCAGTAACCATGGACAAATTTACCTCCTGAATAAGAACATAAAAATGTATGTTACTTATCCAAAGAGAAGTAAAATCTAGAAAAGTTTGATAAGAAAATGGAATTTAAATGCTACGTGCTCTGAGTAGGTTACCCAGATCAGAATATTAATTCAGTGTAAAAATACCAAAAGTGAAATCAAAGCAAATTTATCATATCCCTTACAGACATAGACAATCAAAAATACTAAATTATAGACAGAAACCATAGTAAAATTAGAACAAACATATTAAAATCAACAAATATATGAAATTTAGACCTGACCATCTTAGAGTGGGAGAATTAGAGCTAGATGCTACTACCATAGTCTACAGAAGGAAGAGAATATCATGGAATCAACCCTGGAAACTCCTGTACGCCTTGTACAAAATCTAAAAGAGAAGTGGTTATGGTCAATGAATTGTAATAAACCCACTCTTAGACAAGAACTGGGGTACTATTGTGACTATCTTCTGTGAAAAATATGAAACATTTTTAACTATTTTGCAAGGATAATTTACAAATTTGATAGGTGAATTCTTTGTTTGTTTGTTTGGTTGGTTGTTTTTCAAGACAAGGTTTCTCTGTGTAGCCCTAGCTATCCTGGAACTAACTCTGTAGACCAGGCTGGCCTCAAACTCAGAAATCTGCCTGCCTCTGCCTCCTAAGGATGGGATTAAAGGCGTGCGCCACCACTGCCCAGCTGATATGTGGCTTTCTAATAAGAGTCACTCTTTAAACTATTAAATACTCAAGAAATATAATGCTAAATTTAAAATCCTTTAATTAATCATCACCATGATATGAAAGATTTGGAATTTTTGGTCAGGTCAGTCCATCTTCAACACAAGAAAGGCATTCACATCTCTCTCTGGGTGCAAGAAAACAAACAAACAAATAAACAAAAAAGCACATTAAAGGTAAAAAGATGTTTATTTCTAAACTATATACTTCCTCATGGTATGGGAAAAATCTCAAATAAAGTCTCAAATAAAATGTCAGGTCTCAATTAAATGTAAGGGGCTTGAAAAATCATTTTTTCTATTTAAAAGTTAACTTTTTTATTAAGTGAAATTTTATTAAGTAAAATTTTAAAATCTAAGCTACAAAATATTTAACTTCTTACTCTGACTTTACATTCTTTCTGCCTTGTCTTTCACAGTGTTCCTTGACTCTACTGATGTCACTGCTTTCCTCAATTTGTGGCTGAGTATCAAGGCAGTCACATTGCCATAGAAACAGGTACTTAGTCCCAAGGGCTGGACTGAGCAGGAGACCCTGAAGTATACTTTCCAATGCAGTATTTTCATCCCGTGACTGATTGATGCTGACAGAAACAATAATGTATGCAAATATACACAAGTGTTTAAAAGGCAATTTAAGACATACATTGCATCTAGTTGATAAAACTGAAGTTGGGCCTCTCCACTAATTTTTTTATACCTGGGACACTACCCTGCTTTACAATACCATATATGAGTCCTGTCTTGTAGCGTGAACCTTAAGTGTAGTCAGATATTTGCTCAGTTTATTTTATGTTACACTTCCAGGTTACAGTCTATCACTGAGCAATGTCAGTGCAGGAACTCAGTCAGATGATGAATCTGAAGGGAGAACCTGAATGCCATGCAAGGACACTGTTTACTGGGTTGCTCTGAGGGGCTTGTTCACCCTGCTTTTTTTTTTTTTTTTTTTTTTAATAGTACAAAGGAGCACCAACCTGGGGCAGATACTTCTCATTAGTGAGCTGAACCCTTCTACATCAAACTTCAATCAAGAAAATACACCACAGGGTTGCCCTCAGACATTCCTCTTCGGGACATATTCTCAATTGAAATTTCCTCTTCCAAAATGACTCTAGCTGTGTCAAGTTGACATAAATCTAGCAAACCCAGAAGCGTGTGCATCATTAAGAGTGTCTACCACTAGTAGAGTTTGCTCCCATACTCCAGGAATGATTACCCACATCTACACAAAACTTAGTACTTCTTTCCATGAACTGTTTGCTCAGTATCTAAAGCATTTTAGAAGCTCACAAGCACAACATTTGGCCTTCTGCTAAATTTGTTTCCCACAAAACTTGGTTCAAAACAAATCTTACCAGGGCTGTCTTTGAGTGATCCAGACAGACTCTTTGTTTGCTTTGTATTTTTCCACCTTTGGTTGATTTTTACATTATTTGATACTGATTTACATGCCAAGTCGTACAGACTGGTCAGAGCTTCTCCTATGTATTACAGGAAAATGTCTAACCAGAGAGCTCAGCAAAACCACTAAAGCCCAATATCAGTTTCACAGTTCTTGCTCCAGTTCCATTCCTTAGTTTTCCTGTGAATACAGTTCTACCTGGCTTAGTGAACTGGGCAGCAAACATTGTCACTCTCATACCTAGTCCCTTATTAATACCTATCCTTCACCCATTGTTTTCCAGGTCCTGATAGTCTTGGTTCAGTAGGTAACCATGCCTAGTGATTCATGAGTCAGTCATTAGCATCTGACATTCCTGGCATTGCCTTGATCATACACCCTTTGTCTTACAGAACAGCAAATGGTGGCATTACTTAGTTTCTCCATTTCCTTGGCTGGCAGATTGACCCCATCTATCTCTAATTCTGTCAACCTCAAACTTATTTCCCTCAATCCAGGTTCTGAGAGGCTTCTTCCTTGCTTATTTAAAAGTCTTCCTAAAAACCAAAGTTTCAGCACCTATGTGTTTTATTATTATCATTACTTCTTGGGGTAGAACATTTCAGTGGACGCCTTTCTCATATAAACTTTTCCCTTTCCCCCTCTCTCTATGTGAAAGATCAAACAGGCAGATAATTAGGAAGAATTATTGATATAGTTATAAATGTAGATGTAGATATAGATATTATAGATGTATCCTTAGTTACTTGTTCCTCACTTTTCCTCCCTTTACTGCTTGACTTTTTTCCCAAGGATTCAATATTTTTGGATACCAGGAAGGGCCCCTTAGCACATTTCTATCTCGAATTCTTTCCCTTGGAACTGCCAGCTCAAAAGAAAAAAAATCAGCTAACACCTTCACCTCATCTTCCTCTATTTTCCACCTTTCCTGCCAGAATGGAGACTAGTGTAGCAGACAGCATTCATGTATCTTTTTTTTTCCATTGCAATTCTTCCCATATGTGGGAAAGTGTCCTACTTTAGGGTTTCTATTGCTGTGATAAAATACCACGACCAAGAAGCTATTTAAGGAGGAAAGGATTTATTTGGCTTATACTTCTATATTCCTGTTCAGCACCAAAATAAGTTAATAAAGGAACTCCAGCAGGGCAGGAAATTTGGATGTACGGGCTGATGCAGACAGAGACCATGGAGGGGTGCCGGTTCCTGGCTTACTTCCCCTGGCTTGCTCAGTATGCTTTCTCATACAACTCAGGATTACCAGCCCAGGGATGGCACTACCCACAAAGGGGTAGCTGTTCTCCATTACTAATTAAGAAAATGACTTAGAGCTAGATCTTATGGAGATTTTTTTTTTCAGTTGTGGTTTCCCTTTTAGTATAACTCTAGTTTGCATACTAAGAAGACATGAGACTAGCCAGCATAACAAGTTTAAGTTCCTTCTAAGAAGACAGTTGATCCTCAAATGTATGTCTTATACACAAAAATAAGGTACTCACACCATAGTATGAATAAGTCTAGTTATGACTTGTTTCATACCTGGTATTCTCAGTGTCTAGTCCATTATCAGTTTGGATGTCATCCCCATGCACACATAATGGATCATGTTCATCAAGGAGGCACATCACCAACCCCCTACCAAGTAGGGTTAGTGGACTACCTTGGGGACTATGCCCAAGAATATTTCATTGCCAGGTGGCCTGGCTTTGGTTTCATATTCTATTATTTATCTCAGCAGGCATACCTAACACTACAGCAAGGAGGTACATCATCCAATTCCTCATGGAAAAAGTAGCCATCATCAGGATTGGCCTCTAAGATGCTCTACCATCACACTTAGGCTGACTTGCATGCCTCAGCATCCATGGCAGTTGTCAGGCAACCACTCCTCCCCAACACAATGTTGGTTTTCTCAGTCCCTGTTTGGGCGCCAATTGTGATATGTGTCCCTGGGGAGACATGAGCAAACACCTGGTGACTTCATCTAATTGACAACAGACCAAAAATATGATTCCACCTAATTCTAGCTATAGTGATACATTGGGACTATTAGCAAGTGTATCGGTTTGGGATTGCTTACAGAACCATCATTCTGTCAAAAATAACTGTATCACCAGCGCGTTCAGTACAGCTCATATGGCGACTCATAAAATCTTCATCCATGGAGCTTCTTGCATGACTTGCACACAACTCCACTAATTGGAGAGTATTTGAAACCCAGGAACTTTTACTGCATATATAACCTTGGAGAGGAATCTTGTGATATGTGCAGGTTTCAGGAGATTCCCTCACTTTGTTTCATTTATGAGCCATGCATATTGTATTGCTTCCTGAACTTTAACATTCCATTTCAAAAGAGCATTCCCTGATTAAGAAGAAATAACTATAGCAGATAATCCATGAAAGATGTCCTTCCCTAGTGAACTGTTTGCAGAGGTGTGGTATTGAAGAATCCCAAAGGATTTTATGAGAAGTACAGGAACTCAGAGGAACCAAGTACAAAAGCATGAATCCTGCAATAGCAAGAAACAAATTGGTAGGCTTAGCTTAAAGACTGAGGAGTTCACAGGCCAGTGTCCTACATACAAGTTTGGATTGAAGTCTAGAAGAGAAACAGAGCAGCATCCATCTGATCATATATTGCCCATCTCATAATGCCAAACAGTGCAGAACCTAGTGTTAAACTCAGTTTCTCCATACAAAGTGAGTATGGAGAAAGACTGAACGGGGCAAGTGAAGATACTCATGGTAAATAGATAGCACCTAGATAACATCAGAATCCTGAAATACAAGTACTAAGTCGTTATGTGAACCATGGATTGAAGATATAAGATATAAGCCATAAGCCAAGCCAAAACTGATGAGAATTCCATATAATACATATACAGAGAAGATGTTGAGATAGTAGTGATGATAAGGAACAGCCATAACAATAACAAACACAAATGTGAGAGAAGTCAATCCTATCGGACTCCAGAAACAATCGTCTTTTAGGTTAAAATTTATCCTTATTAAGTTCACCAAAAAGTAAACAGAATTAAGAACTGAAAAGTAGGGAACTAGCATTTTAAAAGAACTAATGGCAACACATTATTAAGTTAGCAGCATATAATGTTATCTAAATAATGGGTAAATAAATCCTAACTTTGATACACTGGTTTCTACAGCTTGGGAATTTTAACAATCTCACTCCCTATTGTCCTAGAACCCTTCTGCTACCAAAGTCTGTATTAGGCAGGGTTCTATAAAAGAACAGAACTGATGCATTAGTATAAACATTATATTAATTATGTAAATTAACTATATGAGATAGCTATACACACCATATATATGTATGTGGATACACACACACACACACACACACACACACACACACACATTTGACTTATTAGAGTGGCTTACAATCTGTGGCCTAGCTAGTCCATCAATAGGTCTCTACCAATAAAAAAATCCAAGAATCTAATAGTTGCTCAGTTCATCAAGCTTCATGTTGCAGATGGTCTTCAGCATATGCTGGGATCCTGAAGAAAGAGGCTCTAATGCCAGTGAAGGAATGTAATTATCAATGAGAACAAGCAGAAAAGGAGCAAAATCTTCTTTCTTCCATAGTCTTTAAATACAGGCTGCCACCAGAAGGTGTGACCCAGATGGTGAGTGGATCTTCCCATGTCAATTTCCTGTTTGAAGGTAGACTTTCCTTCTTGAAATGATGATTTTATAAAGAAAAATCTCTCACAGGTGGGCTCAGAGGTTAGGATTTTAGTAGTATCAAGCTATCATCAAGTGGACTAGCAAGAACAGCTATCACCAACATATTCCTTTTCTATCTATTTTATCAGCCTCCACCTGTGACCATTTCTAAGGGTCATTCCAAAGCCATTTCCCTTCCTCTCACTCTCTAGCCATTCCAGAGAACTAAATCATTCCATTGAATTATTTTCCACACTAGTTGAATGTCTTAAACACAGAATAGTATCTAAAAATTAAATTTTTTTCTTACTGGATACATTATGACCTGACATATACAAACCCCAAATAAATATTATGATGTTTCATAAAATTTCCTTGTCCTTTGCACTGTTTTCTCATATCCTGACATTGTCTCTCCCTGTGACTTATGGTAGTCATCTAAGGTCATTGAAGGTGTGAAGGCTGAGCAGCAGTTGAAGATTCAAATGTCTGCTACTTGACATCCATTGAAGCAAGATACAAAGAAGAGATGACAAGCTCAGCTTATCCAGTACTCACAGTAGGAAAGGAAGTAGCTGTCACCTGTCTAACATCTATGTTCCTCTATATGGTGTGTTCCTAGGGGCTATTCTGAGTTGTTTCAGTTGTTAGAGCTTAAATTTAAATACTTAGAATATTTTTAAAATAAATGATGATGTAAAAAATTCAGAAGATATAATATTTTTTATTGAAGATTTGTTTCTTTATAGAAAACAACAAAGTGGATCTATTTAGCAGCAAGTTTCAAAAAACAAAGAAAATCCTTAGTCATTTCTGCTTTACTAGATGACATAAATATATAGGTAATTGTATTTCTTATATATGTGTACATACAAGATCCATGTCCCAAACATAAAAAGTTAATTATGCTATTCATTATGATAATGCTGGTTACTTGATATTTATATTGTTATACCTGATGGGTATCTGATACACAGTTTGTGCTGACTAATAGTTGACAATTTCAGTGTTGAGTTGACTTCTGTCTTATGTGTGACAGTGTTTGGCCTCAAGTCCTTCCATGGAGAAATGAGTTGATGACTATCTTGACCTCAGCTCCCTGCTGTCTCATGCAAGAGCAGGTTCTTGTAATTTCATTTCTGGATCTAGTGTTAACCCCTTTATTTTCTCCACCTGGGTCATAAACTCTGCTTAAATTTATACCACTATTAGCTTTTAGACAGGGGAGGGTGGTTTTGTTATTTTTATGCTTATATTTCCACAATCCTTGTCTTGTTGCTGTTAAAAGCTGAAATAACCAATTAAGGTTTAGTCAGAACATGCCATTCTATTATTTAAAACCATTCAATCATTTCCAATTACCTTGACATTATACTTTACAGACATTCTATAATAATTCACTCAGCCTTTTAAAACAAAATGCAAGTTGAACATCCTAGCCTTGAGATTCCAAAATTGGAAGTGCTTCAAAATCTGAAATATTATGAACCCTAACTTGATACACAAGGGAAAATTGCATGTCTGACCTTACATGATGAATTGTAATTGTTGTGGGAATCCTTCTATAGTGAGCACTCTGCTTCCAGTGAGAGTGGAAGAGAGGAGGTGTCACTGGTAGACCAAAATCAGGCCAGCTTTTGAAAGGCTTTCATGTCAGTTGATTTGGGCCAATCTTGCTTGTATTCTCATTTTTTTCTCACTTTATTTTCTAAACAGTAAGGTTGGCTGGACAAGCAACCAAGGTTTTACAGACCATAGATGATAGTCTGCAGGTTGTTAAGGGCAACGATCCATTGTCTCAGCTATTTCTCCAGGTCATTCTGTTCCAGGTGGCAAGTTAATTCATGCTTGGCAAGTAGACATGTAAGCAGTCCTATAAGTAAACCACTAAATGAATCAGTAAATCGGTATCTTGTTGTTTCCTGCCTTTTTCTACTTCATTCTTTCCTCTCTACCTTCATACCTTATTAGTCTATCTTGAAGGAATATGTTGATACTTCTAGAGTATTATCTACATTACATTCCTTTGGCTCTCATTTGCACCTTTAGCCATAATCCTTTTTAATAACTTTTTAGCATTTTGTACTATTAGTATAAAATAGCAATTATCATTTAAAACCATATATTTGTCTTTCTTTTCTCTGATAATCAAGTCTAATCCTCTAGGATTTTAGAGGACCATTGCTACTATTGACTTTATTTTATTATAAAGAGTTATTATGCTTTACTAAACAACGGTTAAGTTTTCTTCATCTGAATAAAGAGAGCTGGCTATGGTGAACTTGTTGGATGCCTATTGCAGAGGCATGAATGGTCCTGGACCTCGTCAGGGTCATTCCTAGCAAGACTAGTAAAAGTGCAGTTTAGGAGGGTTTTTTGTTTTTTGTTTTGTTTTGTTTTGTTTTGTTTGTTTGTTTTTGTTTTTTTTCCCTTGAATCTAAGAGATATACATATTGCTAGATCTTCCTTCCTGGGAGCACATCTAAGTCACTGGCGACTGTCTCCTGGGTAGGCATGTGTAATTATCCTTGAGAAAGGTGATGTGTATACTATTAGGAGCTACTGTTCTTTACAGTAACTGTTCATAGACTGGTATGGTCCTCTTCTTTTTCCACACACTGGACTTTTCTTATTACCTGATCATGTGATCCAGTTAAATATGTCAACTTTTTGTTGTTAATCATGTTTTGGGTATTCATTCCTAATCCAGTATAAGTAATTTTGCTTGCATATCTAGCAATCTTGACCTAGGTAAGCCATGTCTTTCCCAGTTGTAGGACTGTTTATGGTCAGATCTTGCATTATTCCTCCTTGGATCTAACCCCAACCAAAGGCCCGTTATGGCCCTAACTCTATGTCATTTTGTGGGAGTTCCTTTTTCAGGTCCTGTTTTTGGCAAATGCCACACATGATTAAAATTTAAGATAAGACCAATAGTTTTCCCAACAACCCACAGTCATCTTTTTGTCCTATGGTGACTCATCCATAAGCTGCCATCTTCTAAATAAATCACAGTGTGTCTTACCACTTTTGCCAGTTCCATTGCAGCAACATAAGCCTTCAGGATACTCTGTGGCTGGCCTCTTTCTAGGTATAAGGTAGAACCTCCACCCTGGGGTGCAGTTATTAATATTAATGGATATCTAGGAATTGGAGTTGCCTTGGAATCAGGTTGCTCTCCAGATTAATTATGTGGCAGGATCAGATATTGTGTGTGGGATGTGGTAGAGTAGGCTACCCAGATAAAGATGATGAACCTTGCTTCAGGATAGATGGCACTGGAGTGGGAGGATCAGATGGTCTTGTGAATTCTTCAGATTGCCAGTATGGAGGAAGCATGATGAGCAAAATCACAGCACAAGGGCACTATGTATCTTATAATTACCTTCAGGTGATGTGTACACAATATATATGAAACCTAAATGGTTTTGTTTAGACTTGGGTCCTATACTGTAAGTATTTTACAATGTATATGCTTATGTTATTTATTTTTGAAAAAAGATTCAAAATCCAAAAGAATTTTAGTTCTAAACATTCAGGTGAAGAGTGAATATCCTATACTATTAAAAAAAAAAGTATCTATAAGCTCCAGGAAGCCCTTTCATAATAAAGGACTGAGAATTCCAAAGTAGAGATACAATTAGACCCAACATCTTCATTTAGAATTTCTCTAGACTGACTTTTGATTTGTTTCATTATTCTTTATCTTTTTTAGCATAAACAAGCATCCTTAGGACTTCGGTCATACCTCATTCTCAACACTTATTCTACTCTCTCTACGGATAGCTCTGCATCATGAACTTCATGTGGCTGGGTCTTTCTCCTCATGCCCACATTTTGATGTTGTAGCCTCTGTCCTCTGTGATCTTCTTTGGAAAGAGGATGTCCACAGATTTTTAGTAAGTTAAAAAATGTGCATACCAACCAAAGAGTACACATGGGGGGGGGGCCTCATGGCTCCAGCTGCATATATAGCAGAAGATTGTCTAGTCAGTCATCAATGGGAGGAGAGGCTCTTGGTCCTATGAAGGCTCTATTCCCCAGTGTAGGGGAATGCCAGGGCTAGGAAGTGAGAGAGGGTGGGTTGGTGAGCAGAAGGAAGGAGGAGGAAAAATGTTTTTTGTTTTGTTTTGTTTTTTGTAAGGGAAACGTGGAGAGGGGATATCATTTGAAATGTAAATAAAGAAAATATCTAATAAAAAATGTGTAAACAGGGCCCCTCTAAGGAGTAGGTCCAATAAAGTGTGTAAATAAGTATAAAAGATAATTTTGTCGGTATGGCTCACATAAGTACAAAACAGTCCAACAGTGGTTACCTACATGTTGAAAAACCAAAAGACCAAATAACTGCTCAGCTCAAGAAAGTGAATTACAGGAGAAGGGAAACTGAAGGGCTGGATGTGTCCTAGAAAGATACTGGTAGCAGTCTAGATCTGAAGTTTCAAGGAAAAGTCTCATCCTAATGTGCAGCCAGGTTGCATAAACCAAGAAAGACTGAAGTAAGACTCAAGAAAGACTCAAGAAAGGCTCAAGAAAGACTGTGGGTAGTCAAGAGCCCAGCTTAACATTACAAACTCAGTTTTGCTTTCAGATACCATTTTATGATTAACTTGCCCTCTGAATGAACCCAGTTATTAGAAAAACCCCAACTTGTTCCAGAAGCCATGCCACCTGCCTAATAATCACAACTCCCCTTGGCAAATACTCTACTCCTAACAACAGCAAATCAGTTCCAAAGGAGAAAATGCCTAATGTCTAAAGTAGATTGATTAAGCTAGCAACCATTGTTCATACCAAGTTAAAATCTTTACTAGCCAATAGAAGTGTGCCAAGCAAATGTCAACCAATCATGCCACTGCCACTTTGGAAAGTCCCTCACCCTGTTACCATGATAATTACTCAAGGTTGTTACATGCCCAGCACTTTCCACACATTTCACTAGACTGGACAGGTTGGACGGTCTGAGCTCACACTTCAATAAAGACTTTGCTTTTGCATATGAGTTAGACTCCTAGTGGTCTCTGGTGGTCTGTGGGGACTTTGCAATCAGGACAAAACAGTGGTTTATGGATGAACATTTCCATTCTGATTTTTTATTCAGTCTGGGATTTCAGCATAGGATGGTGCCACTGTGGTCATGGGCTCTATCCACTCAGTTCACTGACACACATGACAGTCACCTCTACACACCCTCAAAGACTTATCCAGAAATAGATCTTACCACTTTTCTAACCATTTCTCAATCAAATCAAGTTGGAAATCCATACGGTCATCACACAATGTGTCCTTGAAGTCCAGTATGGCTGGCATTCTTGTAAAAAGAATGAAGCACCACTCAGTAACAAAGACATGCAGCAGGATAGCCAAGATTGCAATGGCAGCATCTGGAGCAGTCCTACCCCATTTGTGGGTACTCTGGACCAACTACTTCTGTCTGAAGGCACCAGAGGTTCCCAGTGTTTCCAAAACAAGACGTCATGGGTGGAAACATATAGACAGAACTATAGGCAATTAAGGAATGCTGACATCTGATGGAGACTGTTATATTACATAAAGTGATAGAATGGCTCTGTAAGACCAAGAGACCTTGATTCAACAGCCTTAATAGCAGGAACCCATTCCTATGAAAACCTATATCATCCAGGATGACCTGTACTAAAAGGCAGGGTCCTTGTGACCTAATCATGACTTAAATGAATAACTTTTTTAATGATATTGACTCTCAGCTTGAGTTTTAGAGGATATATTCTACCTCCAGTACTGCTTGGTTCTGAAAACCTGTCTGGGAGAAGGGAATGAGGAATAGACAGACACATAAACAAAAAGACAGAAAACCTGTGATCAAGTAGGCCAAGGTCAGTCTGATGATGTGCAGAAAAGGGGACTTCTGATGAGTTTTTGAACTGAAAATGAATTACTCAAGCATTCTTCTCTGTTTTTGGAGGGAGTTGGTTGCTTTTGAGAAAGAAGTCATGGAGAAGTTTGGTGAGAGAAAGAAGTCACGGAGTTGAGTGGGTAGGAAGGATCTGGGAGAAATTGGAGAAAGGGGATCAGTAACAGAATATATTGTATGAAAACTTTGTTTCCAATAAAATATTTAACATATTTTCAAATGCTATGAAAATTCCACATGAAATACACATTCCTTTCCTTGTTTTTGTAAATACTATGATGAAAATATATGGATTGAAATAATACATTAGATCTGTAAGTTGTAGTTACTGGGCTATGTTCAATCAATACATTTTAAAATATGAATTTCAAGTGCCCTACTAGAAAAATGAATGAAGAAAGAGCAAAAAACAAGGAAGATGAAACCTTGTGAGGTCAGAGGGGACCTATGCCTTTAGCAGTGAAGAACCAAACAATTTCTGACACGTCAGTATTTCCCTAACTGACTTGTCCCTCTGAGAACTCTTTGTCCTGACTGCCTCATAATCTTCCAAAAAACATGTAGGCAAATCAGCCAAGTAATTCATGTTTCTTCTAAAAAAAAATCCCAAACACTAGTTCTGTGTATCCAGAAATTAGTATGAGGCACAGGGTTGTATGGAGATGGGCTATAAACAAACTGCCCTCTACCTTGCAAACATTACTCACACCTCTACTGTGGGACCAATGAAGAGCTGTGTACAAACATTAGTTAGAATGCCATCGATGCCAGTTAAAATTGCCTCTCTATAAGGTAAAAAAACTCCCTTGAGAAGGGACCATTTTGGAGGGGAATAACCAAACTGCCCTACACTGTGCAAGTATCACTCGCTCCTCTCCTTTGGGATCACTGAAGAAGTATGTGCAAACATCAGTCTGAAGGAAGGAAGGAAGGAAGGAAGAAAGAAAGAAAGAAAGAAAGAAAGAAAGAAAGAAAGAAAGAAAGAAAGAAAGAAAGA
>JADRCD010232762.1:29449-56191 GCA_019843815.1 Montemys delectorum
ATTGAGAGAGAGAGAAACAGACAGACAGACAGACAGACAGACAGACAGACAGACAGACAGACAAGCAGGAGAGAACTCTCAGCGTCTCTCAGGCAGTTCACAACAGGATGTAATTCTTATTCCAGGGGTTATAAATTCTAAAGTAACATGGCATACATGGATATCTATGTACATATACATACGTACATACAAACATACACACATAAACATATATATGGAAATACATAATAAATCTGGAAAAGATGAAAGGCAGGCAGTGAAGGAGGGGGAACAAAGAAAGAAAGGAAGAACAAGATTGCATACGTAAAATTAACAGTGAACTTTCCCTTTGGTATAAAGTAATTCTGATTGCTAGGATGAACTCCAACCCCACATGCCAAACTCCAGTGTATGACTAATATGTTAAAGATGAGGAGTAGAAATCAATTAAGGAGTTCAGCATGTCAGTGTGATAATGGTTCTCCTAGTTAGTTTTATATAAACCAATACATTTTGAAAGAAACATGTATTCAGAAGAACTACTGTTGCGACATAAATGGTTTATGTTCACAGCATTAATAAGTTGTTTTGGTGGCCTCTGGCTTTCCTCTATTTGCTGACTCTGTGGAGTTTCAGTAATTTTTATCTTTTGGAAAAAAAATTAGAAGACAAATCTGCAAACAGTGAAAATGGATCAGCTTATTACTTATTACTTATTTTGAAATTTTAATTTTAGTTTTAAAAGTAAGGTTTCGATTAGTTCAGTCTCTGATAGATGTTTAGTAAGATTTTATTAGCAAAGATGACCAAAGCCATGTGCAGGCCCTGCAATGTCATAGTATTAGGATAAAGAGTAGAAAATGGACATGGGTGCAGCTTCCAATTTCATTCTTGCCCAAAAGAGGGTCTTGTGTCACCACCAGGCTAGTTGTCCCTGGAGTGTCCAGGGACTTTTGTGTCCTTGTCTTCCTTCTGGTTCTGGGAGCCTATGATTTCAGGAACATGCCACTTTGCCCAGCTTCATGTGGCTTCTGGATATTTGAACTCAGGTTCACATGCTTGCAAGGCAAGTACTTTGATGAACTGCTTGTCAACCCATCTTTCTAGCCATTTGCATTTATTCTATGGTGCCAAGACTGATTATGAACTAACTCCATAGCCCATGAAAGCCTTTAATTTTCAACTCTCAGACCTCAGATTCTCTAGCATCTGCAATTACAGACCTGGATCACTAGGAAAGACAGATCCTATTTAGTGAATAAATCATTGTGCTTAAAAGACACTGTGAGTTTTATATACAACGGCAATTTTCTTTAAATAATGTAAGTTTCTACTCAATTTCATTTTAAAAATTCACTTCTTTTATTTTTTTCTATTCTCTGTGGTATAACTGGACAAAGTACAAATTAGAAGCATCAATTTATTCTGAAAAGAGTACACATGGTGGATTCATGGCTCCAGCTGCATGGATGGTCATAAATGGGAAGAAAAGCCCTTGGTTTCCTGAAGGCTTTATGCCCCAGTGTATGGGAATGCCAGGGCCAGGAAGTAGGAGAGAGTGGGTTGGTGAGCCGGGGCACGGAGAGGGGGGATAGTTTTTTTTTTTTTGGATGGGGAAACCAGGAAAGGGGATAACATTTGAAATGTAAATAAAGAAAATATCTAATAAGAAAAATAAAAAGAAAACTACCACTTGTTAATGGGATTAATTTGCCTCTGGTTAAAAGCCACATTTTAAACTTTACTTTAAGAGTGAACATTTGGGTTTCACTGCTGTAGCATTTGGAACAGTTGGGATTCAATAAAGGACCTTGAATGTGAGCTGTCAGTAGCTGGTAAAGGAAGCTCTAGTCATCCCAAACCTGATGGAGCTCATCAGGAGTATATGTGATCAATTGTTATATTTTGTTTCTTAGTCCTTCTTCTTCAATGGTACTCTCTTTAGCAAGGGTCCTTGTGTCACAGGCATTTGCCGTGTGCGTATTTGTAGGTTTATTTTGTTCCTTAGTCCTTCTTCTTCAATGGTGCTCTCTTTAGCGAGGGTCCTTGTGTCACAGGCATTTGCCATGTGCATACTTGTAAATTGGAGGTTTATTCATGGGCTCCTAACCTGACACTACAGGAATCACACTTCTCTTGCTAGGCTTTGTACTTGGTGATCATTAAGAACTGGTCATGAAAGACTGCAATAGATGGTTGGGTTCCTGGCATAGCTGCACCAACATAAAGATCTTGATGAGAGGATTGAAAGCTTGGGTCTAACAATACATGGAATATGGCCAAATGCATGTTTCAGTTCTCAATACCAACAGCCCAGATTCAGTTCACACTATTGTGGACTGAGGAGACAACAAAATGTCCGACAAAGTAGTGAGAGCTAACAGTGCCAGCTTGTACTTCCTTATCTTTTCTCTCCATAGTGGTGCTGTTTCTTCATTCTGTTAAGATATTTTATCAGCACTGTGATAGAAAAGTAAGCTCTAAAATATAAATACTTAACCAACTTTACCATATTCCAAGATAGAAATCCTTTAGATAGGAACTTTGTCTTTGTTAAAAGTATGATTAAAGAGAAATACAATTAAAGTTAAAGCAAGTAGTTGAATTTCGTTTTAAGCCCCCTAACATCTAGATGACATAATCCAGGGATTGGATTTAAGGTTCTGTGCCCCAGTGTAGGGGAATGCCAGGGCCAATAAGTGGGAGAGGGTGGGGAGGCAACAGAGGTTTCTTCTTGTTTTTTGTTTGTTTGTTTGTTTGTTTGTTTTGTTTTGGAGGGAAAACTGGGAAAGGAGAAATCATATGAAATATAAATAAAAAAATCTAATAAAAAAGTATTTGCTATAAAAAGAAAGGTGCATGACTGTAAAATCCACACTTTGGGGTAGTCTTCTTTCTTCTTGGATTTCATATGATCTTTGAGTTGTATCGTGGGTATTCCAAGCTTCTTTTTGGCTAATATCCATTTATTAGTGAGTACATACCATTTGCAGTTCTACCTCTCTCTCTCTCTGTCTCCCTCTCTGTCTCTCTGTCTCTGTCTCTCTGTCTCTGTCTCTCTCTCTCTCTCTCTCTCTCTCTCTCTCTCTTTCTCTCTCCTCTGTGTGTGTATGTGTGTATGACTGGGTTACCTCACTCAGGATGACATTTTCTAGTTCCATCCATTTGCCTAAGAATATCATGAAGTCATTGTTTTTAATAGCTGAGTAGTATTCCATTGTGTAAATGTACCATATTGTCTGTATCCATTCCTCTATTTAAAGATATCTGTGTTCTTTCCAGCTCTGGCTACTATAAATAAGGCTACTATGAACATAGTAGAGCATGTGTCCTTGTTATATGTTGGAATATCTTTTGGATTTATGCCCTGGAGTGGTATAGCTGGGTCCTCAGGTAGAATTATTTCCAATTTTCCTCAGTTGAAAATTCTGTTTAGCTCTGTACCCCATTTTTAATAAGGTTACTTGGTTCTTTCAAGTCTAACTTCTTGAGTTCTTTGTATATTTTGGATGTTAGCCCTCTATCATATGTAGGAAAGGTAAATATCTTTCCCCAATCTGTGGGTTGCTGTTTTGTCCTATTTACAATGTCCTTTGCCTTACAGAAGCTTTCCAATTTTATGAGATCCCACTTGTCAATTTTTTTTTTGTTTGTTTGTTTTTTTTTGGTTTTTTAAGACAGGGTTTTCTCTGTGTAGCCCTTGCTGTCCTGGAACTCACTCTGTAGACCAGGCTGGCTTTGAACTCAGAAATCTGCCTGCCTCTGCCTCCCAAGTGCTGGGATTAAAGGCGTGTGCCACCAACGCCTGGCCCATTTGCCAACTCTTGATCTTAGAGTATAAGTCATTGGTGTTCTGTTCAGGAAATTTTCCCTTGTACTAATGTGTTCAAGATTCTTACCCACTTTTTCTTCTACTAGATTTATTGTATCTGGTTTTATGTGGAGGTCTTCGATCCACTTGTACTTGAACTTTGTACAAGGAGATAAGAATGGGCCAATTTGAATTCTACATTCTGACCACCAGTTGAACCAGCACCATTTCTTGAAAGTGCTGTCTTTGTTCCACTGGATGATTTTGGCTGTTTTGTCAAAGATCAAGTGAACTCAAAATATTAATCCAGAATTTCTCCCGTCAAAAGGAAATGTAGAGACAAAGAGTGGTGCAGTGACTGAAGGAAAGACCATCCACAGACTGCTTTACCTAAGGATCCATCCTATCTGCAGACACCAAGCTTAGTCACTCTTGCTGATGCCAAGAAGCACTTGCTGGCAGGAGCATGGTATAGCTGTCCCCTGACCAACACAAATGCAGATGCGAGCAGCCAAATATCAGACTGAGCGTGGGGACCCCAATGGAGAAGTTAGGGCAATGAGTAAAGGAGCTGAAGGGGTTTGCAACACCAGAGGAATAACAACATCAACAAACCAGACCCCCCCCCCCCCAAAGCTCCCAGGGACTAAACCACCAACCAAAGAGTACACATGGAGAGACCCATGACTCTAGCTAGATAATATAGCAGAAGGTTGCCTCATTGAGCATCACTGGGAGGGGAGCCCCTTGATCTTATGAAAGCTTGATGACCCAGGGAAGGAGAACTGAGACAAGAATGGGTGGGCAGGTGGAGGAGCCCCCTCATAGAGGCAGGGGAGGAGGAGATAGGGTGTTTGTAGAGGGGAAACTTGGAAGGGGGATAACATTTGAAATGCCAATAAATAAAATAACCTATTTTTAAAAAAGAAAGAAGAAATGAAAGGATGTGCAGGGAACATATTATTATGCTAATTAGAGAGCTCCTTGTAGTCAACATTTCAGAAACTTCCCCACCTATGTCATGTTTCTCCTACCTCTCTAATATGTGAGTCCTAGGGAGTAACTTTTAAAAGAGAATATTTTCTTTCCTTTGGTTCAGCTTTATGATGTATTTAATGATGTATATATTTCATCAGTAGCATGATAAAAGATGGGTAACAAAATTTTGCATTTTTATGATATTGGAATACAAGTATATATATATAAGCCATAGAGAAATTGGATCAAAAGCAGTTTTTATGTTAAACATACATAAATTGAATGTATGAATTTGTATAAATGCCTGGGTTGTAATTATTTTATTTATCTTGTATGGATAATTTGGGAAAAAGTCACCAATATACATATTCTTCCCTGGATGCTGTTTTGAGGCCAGAATATAGCAAGTAAGACCAGCTTATTATGAGCGTGCACCTGAATATGTGAACAGGTGGAAATTAAATGGCAAGAATCATTTAAGAAAATTAAAATATGCATATTGTAGAGTTTGACATCACAGTGACTCACTGTCCACTGAGCTGCACAGAATTCATTGAATGTTCAGAAATTCACAGATATTTGCAATGAACCAGAATCCAAGGGAAGTATGTGTGGACCAGTCCTGAAGGACAATAAGATTGATTTTACACAGACAGATGAGAGGGCATTGAAATGCTAGCCAGGCAATACTGCACTTCCTGGCAGCAAAACATTTTCTTCTCTCTTTTTAATAACAGAGGCAATATTTCAAATGATCCCACATTCACGGTCTGAATTTATAATTATTGAATACTACCATTATATTAGTAGTCCTGGAAATCAAGCAATAGATTTTAAAGCCTAAGCCTTTAAGGCAGAGTTTATTGCAAGCATTTGATTAGCCAGAAGATGAAGGAAAACTTAACCTTCCCTGACCTTCTCATAAGTATCAAAGAAGAGCTTCTCACAGGACTTCTGGTAATGATATAGAATTGTCTAGAGACTCCATGTACAACTGTGGAGATGAACAGGTACTTGGTGTTGATTGGTGGTCTGAGCTCTTTCTGGAGGAGAAATCCTTTCCAATTCATGTTATAAATTGGTGCCACATATCATGACATACTTTGTTTCAGTTCCCAACTATCTTAAGGTAGTTTGGAATATTTGCTAATATTAATCCTATTACATCCATTCTAGTTATTAAAGTCATTTCGTCTATGAGTTATGCTTAAACTGGATTTTATTAGGACCATTTTCCCCATAAGATCAGAGGGGATTATGACATGACAGTTCTGCTATTGATATATCCAGCCACAGGGTGTCATGCTAACAGTACTGACTAGCTTGTCCAGAAGCATTACTATGGCTACAGCAATCAAGCAGTGTCATAGCTGGTGCAGAATACATAGTGAAGGCTCTGACTCTTTGCTAAGCTTAATGTTTTATTTGTTTCCTTAGCAAAATGTATCAGTATTTTTCTAGATATACTTTGTAATTTTTAGAATGACCTTCAAACAAAAATATAAAAACCCCTAACCTAAAATATCAGGAGTTGCCTTGGTCTTTCTAAGTTTGTCAGTCATTGCTCGTCTTGGTATGATAGAAGAATATACAATACTCTCTACTTTCCTATATCCACTTTTAAAGACGAATGAGACAGTTGAAAACTGTATTTATAGAACTTACTTCCTCCTAAAAATCTGATTCCATATATTTAATCAGACTATTAGACATTCTTTTATCAGAATCAGTGAGAATTATGCATGGTGTACAGAACTTAAGGTGAATCTTGAAACCCTTCAGCCTTGAGTTAACAGCCTGAAAACCCAGTTTGGCTGCAATCTTTCCAAACATAGAGCCAAGGAGCACCCTGCCTTCTCTATGATTAGGTCTAATACATTCATCTGAAGAAGGGTAGCTTTAACTGTTATAGAAAAATAGGTTGCGAATGAATCAGAAGTACCTCTTGCATTCTCACATTGGCAGGACAAGGCTAACGTGAGGTGACAGACACAGACACTTTCCATCTGTCTTAGTCGCTTAACTCTTTGTCAGAAATCTGAGACAGGAGCTCTCTCCTACTTACTTACTTTGATATGGGAACTTTCTCCTGCTTAGATACAAAGCTTGTTCATCCAATCACATTATGCAGAAAACAGACCAGCAAATCTGTCTGAGGAAACTAGACTTATCCCTTATCACTTGCACAACTTGTTTCCTCAGTGAGTGAGAATTATGAATCATATGACCACAGGAGAGAGACATAGAGTTCCGATGTGGTTACAGTAATGAGTAAAAAAATTACACCACAGGGCACCACATATTCTGATGGTGTTTTATCTAATGCCAGAGATCAGAGAAAGATTTCCTGAGTAAGCCATGACAAGTGTAGCATGTGATCAGTGAGCAGTGGATAATCAGTCAAGCAGAGAGCTGGAAGAAGTCTACTGAGTAGTCATACAAGAAGACACCAGGCAAAGCTTCAGACATGAGGGAGTTCAGGTAGCAGGTCCCCAGGAAGGGCAGTGTGGTGCAGGAGCACTGAGGTGGGAGTACTCCTTACAGATACAAGTACAGTACTTTGGCCTTTGAACTGAGAGAACAAACGAATGTTCAGAACAAGAAAAATGTGGGAAGAAAGAAAGAGGCTGATGTGTCTAGCTCCTCTTTGTAGTTCAAGGAGGATTATCTTCTGTTTAGAATATCAAAGAATTTCAGTGAGTAAATTGGTCTCACAGAGTTGAGTCACAAAAGAACAGGTGTGATCTTGGATTAAGGAATCAATGTTAGATGGATTTTAAAGATAGACTTGAGGGATAGGATACAGAAAAAAATGCTTTTCTGTCTATGGGGGAGGCAAAGCTTTAATTTCAGCATCTTATTGGATCGTGAAATTCTATCTTAAAAAACAAACAAGCAAACAAACAAACACAACAAGAAAAAATGGTGCATCTTCATGAATCCAAGTGTTTAAGTAAAAATCAAGTACAGTTGTGAATTCCCTTCTTAGCCTCAGAGGAGCCTGTGACCAAGTGCCCTGGTTTGGCAAAGTGGACTTTCAGATATGGTCAGCTAAATTGTGTTGGAATGCAGAAGTTATTGTGAATTATCCTTACGAGTCCAACTGAATCCTTAGCATATTTCCAATGAGATTTGAGAATTATTCAAAAAATTCAAAGTAGTGGTGAAAGAAATGAGAAAACTTGGGAGATGTCACATGGCCTGTTAGGGTGAATGTAGGCTATGGGCTAATGAAGCTTGGCAACACTAATGGCTAGAAAAGAGACAAGAGGAATCTCTCCGCATCTGAAAAGAAAACAGCATTATCAGGACATTGATGTGATCCATTTCCTGTTCATCATTTCCAGCACAGTAAAATAAGAATAAACATCCATCATTTTACATTTCAATACCAATAATATTTCTTATGGTGACAATAGAAAGTAAATGACAGAACTCTGAGTGTTCCCAGGTTTTCTTGTATATCAAACCAGTAGAGTGAAACCATCATATTGTCTATCTCTTTGTTTTCCCTCTATTAAAGTAATCAATATTTGAAAATAAAATAGCTGCCACAGAGCAATTGAGAATTTTCATTATGCACCAACTGAAACTGGAAAACAACAGGCTCAGATTTATTTTGTTTTGGTCTTTCTTATTGAATACCTCCTAAAAATAAATTTTTCTGAAGGATTATGGATTTTTCATAATATTGGAAAAATAGATTTTGTAAATATAGCAGATTGTTACTTTTCTAAAGATAGATACATGCAACATTAATTAAATCAATTTAGTTTGTACATTAAAAAGATGTTTGAAGTCAAAAGGAGAAATATTAAAAATATTCTGTTTTGATGAGCATATGTTTCATGTCTGCATTAAAATACATATTTAAAGATTCTATTTCAGGAAGTATTTGGATCTTCTTTTATGCATTTATTTAAATTTACAGACTTTCAAGTCAGATTCACAAAAGAATACCGAAGTCAAATCTGCTACCCTGTAGAGATTTCTAATAAGACAGAAAAACAACATGGTGCAAGCAGTAATTATAGGGAGTTCAGAGTATCTATTTTAAGAAGTCTAGAATATTAATACTGAGAGTAGGCCAGCAACTATTGAATTTGCTTTTTGTGTCAAATTGCCTGGGTGTTCAAACTCATTGAATTACCTGGCATGTAAGACGCGATACAGTGTTATATTTTTGCTATCTTGTGCTTCATAATCTTAATTATTTTCTTTAAAAAGGACATGTTGTTAATAGCACTCTGGGTTTGTTTTTTTGACTGACATGTATATGATCATTTTTAATGTATGTATGAACATATGTGTTAAGTACATATAGACACAAGTGGAGGTCAGAGAAAAATTCCAGGTTTCATTTCTCAGGAGCTTTATCCTTTGTGTTTTGAGACAGAATATTTTTCACTTATCTGGAATTTGCCAGTCAACCTATCTGGATAGTGAATTCTGGGAACATGTCTCATCTCTCTTTGCCCATCCAGCTCTGGGGTTGCAGGGTGCTGTTACACTTTTTTTTTTTTCTGAGTAGACTCTTGACATCAAACTTAGGTCCTCATTCTTGCAAGTAAGTACTCTACTGAATGAGCTCTCTTCCCAACCTGCTTATAAATATTTTAAGAAGTACATGTATGGTATATATTTTTCTAATAAAAATTTATTTCTAATTTAAAAACTAAGGAACATTTTCATACTGTTATTAGTTTAGTGAATTAGCTTGCTTTTAGCTTATATTGATTACTTTTTACATTGCATACACCATAATAACATATACAGAATATTTTGTAAAACTACTTTGTAGATATTATATACCAAGGGAAAATTGGGCTAAGATAATTCTATTTTATTTAAATTGTTTGACTAAGACATAAAAGAAGGGAATGTTGGTATTCATCCAGTGTCCTCTTTTCTTTCCTAGGTCTTAGTCCCCTGTATTATTCTGAACTATAATATGTGAGAATTTATGTGAGGCAGAAATATTAAGCAGATCTACATTGTAGCAACACATAGTACTTAGCTGCTTCCTCATTTGATTAAATAGAAATGTATTTACTTTAAAATAATAGTTTACCTGGATCAGCGATGGGAGTCTAGCTTATGTTGTATCACAATAAACATTTCTTCATGCTTCCTTATACACAATCAATTCTACTCCTATTGTTAACAATATAATATGTTCCTCTCATAATTGTATTTTCGATATCATAATTTCAAGAGAAACAGGAGAGAGAGTGAGGCAACAGACACGCAGAGATAAATAGAACGTGTGTTAGCTAAAACAAACTATGCGAGAAGACAGGACAGAAAACTTTAAAACAGAGGTTTAAAATTTATTAGTATAGAGACTTAAAGTACATTGTATCATAGCTGAGAGCAAAGGCCAGGAAGCAATAACAATAAAACCTACAAAAGCAGTACATTTTGGACATAAGTAACTAGAAGCCTGTCATTTAAACCATGAAACATCATGAATTAGCTACTTTAGTCTTTTTCAATGACAAACTATTTGAGATGAAGCAACTAAAGGGATCGGGAACTTATTTTGGCTCATGGTTTAAGAAAAGTGCAGTCCAAATTGGCAAGAAAGCATAGCTGGCCTGGTGTAACACTGGCTTTCCAGTTTCTTTCCTTTTTAATTAATCTGGAAACCTAGTCCTTGGGGTTACAGCAGCCACATTCAAGGTGGGTCTTCATTCCTTACTTAAACCTCTTATAGAGTGGCCTAGTGGTGTGTTCCCAGGATATTTTTTTGTGAGATGAATAAGCAACAAAATAATGTTAATAAAAAGTTATGCACTCTTTAAACAGGCATCTACTAGTGAAAAGAGTTGTGAAAGAAACGGGTTTGAGATAATGAATAGTAGAATCTTGAATAAGTTGAATAAACTAGATTATAGTTAAGCAGGCAGCTTTGATTCAGACAGCATAAGTGGCTCTCTGGGAGCAGATCCCATGAAATGACTTTTGGCTAAAAAAATAAAAAAATAAATGTAGACTTTGGGCCAGAATAATAATCCTTCATTCATATGTAATTATCATAAAAAGTGTTAATCTCATTTCTTTGTGTCACAAATGCCTTTTTTCTTTTTGGGGTATAATGGAGAAGTTGTATTACATAATATGTGTCTCACATCTATATGATATCCTGAATCGCAAGGACATACACATTATAGAAGCAAGATGGAAATGAATGCAGAAGTAAACTTTTAAAGTCTAGTGCATATATAGAGTTTGTAAATGGTTTATTCTCTCTTCCTTGGTGTTATAATCCTCTCGTGCTTTCTTATATTCTTTTCGAGATTCCATTTTAAATATTTAAAGATTTCGTGCAGAAAGATTTTCAAAAAGTATAATTTAAAAACAAGCAAGGTTGGGAGTTTTGTTACATTTTTTGGTCTCCAGTCTCTAATCCTTTTATTCACTGCAGGGAACAGATTGGAAAGAATTTGTTTTAAAAACCATGTAGAATATAGAGCTCATGAAGACTGCAATTTTTTTTAAAATAGACAGAAATAAGACTATTAATATTTAAGACATCACAGTGTCCTTGATTGGGTTAAGTACTTTTAAAAGTATAAGACATACACATCTCTGTGTATTATAATTATGGATATTTAAAGATATTAAGATTTTTCTTTATCTTTTGTTTTCTTTTTGAGATTGTATTTTAAATACATTTCCTCTTTCTCATTCCTCCCTCCAAACCGTCTCAAGGAGCCCTCCCTCAAATTCATGGCCTCTTTTTTCATCAATTCCTATTGTTTGTGAATATGTATCTTAATTGTAATGTTTTGGGTCCATGTAATGTTATGTGTATATACATATATGTATGCATTTATATGTACAACCAGTATTTTATCACTTTGCAATTTATAACTATACTAATAGAAGTATATAAATATGCCTATTTTATTGTAGAAAATAAATGTGTATTGATCCATAATCTTTTCTTGATGGAACAAAATATTTATCCCATACAAGTCATCTAACTGAATGACTTCTTGAGATATGCATTAAGCAACCAGAGGTGTGTGTGTGTGTGTGTGTGTGTGTGTGTGTGTGTGTGTGTGAGTGTGTGTGTGTGATATGTTTTCCAGGCCTTCTTCTGGTTGTCATGCAGTATTTTAAGGATTTATTTATTTTTTTAATTTTAGCTATTATCCGATATGTTCTCATTTGTTTTCTTTAACCGTGATAAAATGATGATCTAAACAGAATGGGGAAGAAAGCAATTATTTGACTTACAAGTCACAGTCCATCATGGAGTGAAGCCAACACTGGAACATGAGACAGAACCTGAAGCAGAATCTCTGAAGGAATGCTCCTTCTCTTGAGGGTGAAGGAATACTAAAGCAGAAGTGTTAGGGAGGTCCATTTCAGCACAAATAATCATTTACTTCATTGTTTCCTCTAATGAGCAATGTTGACTGTAGTAGCATGGGTGGGAGACACTACATCATGTAGTCCTCCATAATCCACAGTGTTCTTCAGGATTTCTCGTCCTGGATCATGGATTTGTCCTTTGGCTGGATTAAAGGTCAGACCTAGGAGTTACCTTCTGTGACTCTTACTTTGTTTCCCTCCTCTTTACTGTCTGATATTTTCTATGAACTCAGGTCTTTGGATCCTAGGAAGAAGGGCTTATTAGCAGAGATGTAATTTTCACTCTTTCCTATGCATCCTGCCAGCTGTAAAAAGGACACGCCAGCACCTCCATATATCCTGCTTTCCACTTTTTCTGCCAAGTCAGAGGCTAGCCTGTAGATAACTTCCATATGTCCTCTTTTCTGTTGTAATTCTGACTTTAAATGGACCTGTTCTTTCTGGAAAGATAGCTGAGTCTCAGTTATCACACCAATAAAGGCCATACAACAGCAGCCTACATACAATCCATTACCATATGTACTATTGCCAGGACTAAAAGTAGATTCCCTTACCCATCTATAAACTCATAAGATAGACCAAAAGTGGGAAGCCTCCTCATACCAAATAAAGGACTCTTTACAGCCTGGGGTCCCCTCTTATTGTGGGGCTTTTCATGTCCCACTTGGGATTTAATAATAAAGACACAGAAACATATGTATAGTATAAGACTGTTGGCCTATTTGCTGGGGTAGTTCCTCAACTAGCCCACCAGATTCAACCCAACCATGCCCTACAATCTCTCCCCTTCTCCCCCCATCCCCCCTTCTCTCTGCCACAGCTCCAACCACCAGTTCTTTACTTCTGAAATGTTACACTTGTTTTTCATACAAAAAAGAAACTTTTAGTATAGTGGAAGAGATTCCACAGCTACTCACTCTGAACCAATCAGCAGCTGGACTGTCTTTCATAGTTTTGCCTTTGGTCAGATTGAGGGCTTTGTGCCCACCCTCATGACAGCTTGCTTTTAACATAATAATCTCAGAGAATCCGCTTTGGCAGCAGGTAAGAAAGTAAAAATAACATTTACATAGTCTGCCATCACCTTTTACTCCTGTCACAGCAATTAATAATTCAGAATAGAGGGACATAGTATGTGGGAAAATGCTGCTACTTAAGGTCAAAGTCTACCATTGACTGGAAAAACCTTCTGGGGCTTATTGCACACTGGAGGACTCCCTTTTGCTGACGTTGTCCAGGGAATCCTGAACCCCTACACTTACTGGTACCTCAGGAATCTCAGGGAGCCTAAATTACTTTACAGGATCAATTTCCATTCTCCTGACTACACCTGTTCATTCAGCACCTGGGATTCCTGAAATGCTTCCCCATACTAATGAGGCATTTCAGGTACCCTAAGCCCTGAGCCAATGACTTTGTCCATCCCTGATGTCCTTACCCTTATTCCTCCAAAACTTTATAAGCCTTCATTTACCTTAAGTAAATTGATCTACTTAATGACTGAGGGTCCCTGTGTGTTTTATTCAGCATACACACAGGACTCCTGAACTCCCTGTTCGATGTCTGCTCTGCTCCCACTACCTTCCTGGATTGTAGCCGCTGATGATCTAAAAAAAGGGAATACCCATAACACTTTCATGGCCAGTTGATACAATATGCATGTGGGTAGGTAACACTGCATTCACCGTTTTCTAACAACAATCACAAGCACAAATTCATCGCTACTGTAAGGAGACTCATCATTCTATACTACACAGCTCAAGTTAGGCTTATCAGGATTGCTTACACAGTTGCTTCATTCTCACTCATACCAGTCTATGAACCTACCTCCTCCATCCTGAAGAGGATGAATAAATTAAAGGCACATAGCTATACAATGTCTAGCAGGGCTCCTAGAAATTGAATTTCCAGAAATTACAAACAACATACTCAAAAGACACTCAAAGCATACACATAAATATGAATGCACACACAAAAAAATGTAATTATAAAAAAGGACATGCTCAAATTAGATACCAAAACCAGATATATGCCAATGAAGAAATACAGTTATCTGTAGATCAACTTATAAAGACAATCTAAAGCACAGAATAACAAGCTTGGAGATAGCAGGGATAGGGAGAAACAGATGGAGGTGACAGAAGAATGTCAATCCTTTGGTACTATGATATACTTAGCTATGGATACTGCTTAGGAATTGAAGAAAGAGTCAAAAGTTCCAATACAGTCTGTTACTGATACACTTTCATATTAAATTTATCAACTATAATAACTGCTGTCAGTTATGAAGGATGGAATGCCAAATGTAAAATAATTGTACCGCTGAGATGACTCAGTAGGCAAAGCACCTTTTCAACCAGACTGATGTCCTGAGGTCCTTCTCATGGATCCATATGATAGAAAAAAACAACCCCTGCATGTTGTCCACTAACATCCATATATGTCCAGATGAATGGACACACACACACATGTAAATAAATTTTAAAAAGTTAAATTAAATCATAACTAATTTCATGCATATCCTACAGAAAGCTGCATATTAACACATTTGCTTCTTTCTGTGAGATTTTGTTTGATTTTCATAGGATCTATGTGTAGCTCAGGTTGGTCTATACAGGCAAAGATGACCTTGAACTTCTGATCCTCCAGATTCTAAAGTTTTGAGATTACAAGTGTGTACCTAGCAGTGCTGTGGCTCAAACCTTGAGCTTCATATGTTCTAGGCAATCATGCTACAAACAACTAATTCATACCCTGAATATTTTATATGGGATTAAAAAATACTATGACTTTCAGACAACAAATTAATAGAACAAAAATTAAAACAATGATCTTCAGTTCATAGAGATATGAGCATAGTTTAAGAAAACAAAAACAAAGAATTGAATATGAAACAGAAGCCAATATATATATGACAATAGAATTCAATAAGGAGATAGAATTAACTAGCAAATACAAAACTGAAATGTTACCAGAAGTGAACAACTCAATAAACCCAATAAAAGCCTCAATGGAAAGGCTTACCAGTAGCATGTGCCATGTAGTAAGCACAGTATCAGGGCTGGAATACAAAGTAGAGGAAACAGACAATTTAGTAAAGGTCAATGATAAAATTTTTAAAAAAGGATTAAAACATAAGAGAACTATGAGACAAAATGAAAAGGCTTCAGTCTTTGGATTATGGCCATAGAAGAAGGAGAGCACTACACCAAAGGAATGGAAAATATTTTCAGTAAGCTCACAGGAGGAAATGTTCTATACCCAAAGAAATATATGGCCATCCAGGTATATAACAACAACAAACAGGGTCAGAAAAGAAACTTATTAGGATATTCTCTGGTTATATTGAAGAGACAGAATATGGTAAGGATACTAAAAGTTTCTAGAAACATCTTATAAAGGCAGGTCCATCAGAATAATTCCTTATTATTCAACAAAACTTTTAAAGCCAGGGGGACTGGCAATATATATTTCAAGTTCTAAATGACAGCAGTTATCAACTCAAACTACTATAATAAGAAAAAAATCAATGAATATTTAAAGAAGAAATAAAGTAATTTCACACTGAAAATAAATTAAATGAATTTATAACTACTTAGAAAGTTGTACAGAATATACTATAAGAAATACTCAAGTCTTAAAGAAGGATAAATACAGCAATGAGGTCTCATAGAACAAATAAATGATGCCAGAACTGTTAATTAAAAGAAATTTAAGAAAATAGAAAATTAATCAAATGACAGGAATTATACTTATATGCTAATAATAGTTCTTTATTAACAGTCTCAACCCCCACCCCCACACCCAAAAAAAGACACAGACTGGCAAATGATATTAAAAAAAAATACAGTATATATCTTTTTTGGTGCCTTCAGAAAGTACTTCACTGGTGACAATAGACATCACCTTAGGGTAAAATGCTAGACAAAAGCTATTTCAACCAAATGAAATGAAGATATAAGCCAGTATGCTGTAATACATGACAAAATAAACTTCAAAACAAAACTAGTCAGAATAGATAAGGAGGATCACCCATATACATCATGGGAGCCATTGACAAAGAGAATATTCCAATTTGGAATATATATGCATCAAATTCAGACACACCCGATTTTACAATAGATATAGAACTAGTTCTAAAATTAATAATTAACCCCAACACAGTGAGAATAGATTACTACAATAGTCCATTTCTACAATAATGAGGTCATTCACACATATATAGAAACATTGAAATAAAATGACAGAAATCAAATGACCTTGGCAGATATCTACAGAACATTTACTTAAAGACTAAAAATACACATTCTTCTCAGCAATACAGGGTAATTTATCAAAAATTGACTACATATCAGGTCACAAGCAAGTCTCAACAAATATCGGAAAATTGAAACAGCATCTTGCATATTATCTTACCGTGATGAAATCAAGCTAGATAACAATAGCAATATAAACTATAGAAAATATATAGGTTTATGGGAACTCCATACAACACTAGTAATTGAAAATTGGATTCAGGAAAGTCATCATGGAGGAAATAAGAAATTCTTACAAGTGAGAAATAATGAATATACAACACACTAAGATGTATCACCCATAAGGAAGGCCATCAGAAGAAGAAAATTTATAATTCTAAATATTCATATTAAAAAAAAGAGCTCTAGCTGGGCAGTGGTGGCACACGCCTTTATTCCCAGCACTTGGGACACAGAGACAGGTGGATTTCTGAGTTCGAGGCCAGCCTGGTCTACAGAGTGAGTTCCAGGACAGCCAGGGCTATACAGAGAAACCCTGTCTTGAAAAACAAACAAACAAACAAAACAACAACAACAACAAAAAAGAGAGAGAGCTCTAAAATTAACAATGTAATCATATAATTTAAAGCTTTTCAAAACAAGAAAATAATGAACCTCAAAATAGTAGATAGGAATAAATAATTAAATCTGTGGTGTAGTTAATGAAGAGCAGAATTGACAAAAACAGAGCACCACAACAGTATTATGTATCAATAAAACGAATGACTGACTCTTTGAAAAAGATAAATAAGATTGGCAAACAGTAAAATTATCTAAATTAAAAGGAAGAGAAAACCCAAATTAATAAAATTAAAAAATTAAAAGGGTGATATAGTACAACAAATACCAGCTCAGAAAAATCAGAAAGATAAATATTACAAACTTCTATTGCCCTAAACTAAAATGTCTAAAATAAATGGATGAATTTCTTAAGGCATACATCATGAAAACAGTAGACAAAGTTGACTGCAGAATTCTCCCAGATCTTCAAAATACTAACATCGCAATGACTTATTTTATTTGTAGAGAGCCGCACCCGAGCTGGCAGCCACCATTACAAGATGGTGCCGGCATCCGGTGTCTTCTCCCTGTAACAAGTAGTCTGCGCATGTGCCTAGGGCCAGAGCGCACCAAGTCTCAGCCCATCTGCGCATGTGCAAGGACCAGAGAGCACCAAGTCACAGCCTATCCCGAGGGATCTCATGAGGTAATGAGCAAACAGCCAATCAGAGGTAAACATGCCGCTCCAGGGTGTATATAAGCAGTGCATTCTCCAGGGCTCGCCCTCTCCTTGCCACATGGTAATAAAAGTTTGCTGCAGAAGGATCCTGTGTGTGTCCTGTGTGTCCGTGTGTTCCTGCCGGCAGGAAAATAGCGCAGGCCACATTTATTGACCTGATTTTCTGGACCCTTTCAGTTAGAAGACATTATTGAAAATGTAGGTATTTAAATTAAAACCCTAGGGCCAGGCACAGGTTACATCCCTAGAAATTATTAGTTGGAGATGTCCCAGCAGCATCCCAAACAGTAAACATCATTGCAATTTACCTAGATTGTAAAACAATGTTGCTGATGGTACCACACACATTTTGGTTGCATGATGTAGAGAAATTAGTCTTTGACCAGGAAAGAGTCGCTGCTGGATGGTTTTCACAATGCTGGGAGGTGGTGTGCAGGTTGATGAGGAAGGAAGACATTATAGTTTACCTAATGCTGAACCTTGCATGTTGTAATACTGACCTACCAGGTGAAATACCCTCCCTAGAGTAATAGTGCCAAAACTGTTCACTGGGCCCAGCAGTTGTTCTCTTGATTTGTTCTAAGGTCTGCTCTACAGGAGGAAATTCATACCTGTTACTATAAAAATGGTAAAAACCCACAGCTATGAATGTACTGAGCTCTAGTGAAGAGCTTATTAATGTTATTTTACTAAATGGTTGTGTTGTCAAAGCACTTCCTAAATATAGATGTTTATATTTACAGGTTTCTGTGTCTTCCGATCTTGGTTTGAGAAACACTTCACCAGCTTAGGTACCTTTCCAGACCACTCTTCCAAATTTTTATACAATTCTTTCCAAACCTTAAGAAACAACTATTCTGGAATACAGCCACCAACTGGGATGATGATGATGATGATGATGATGATGATGATGATGATGATGATGATGATGATGATGGTGGTGGTGGTGGTGATGGTGAGTATGGTGATGGTGATGGTGATTGCCGCAGGCCGGCCGATCTGGGCCTCCCTCAACCCTCGGGAGAAACGGGGTCCTAGTCAGGTCGACGAGGCATAGGCGAAGAAATGATGGCAGAGACGACACATGAAGTATAGTATCTGAGTGTATTTCTTAAAAATGGCATCAGACTTTTACAGTCATTGCAAAAGAGAAATGATAAATCTGGCAGCCTAGTAATTAAGGTACATCTGAGGCCACCTGAAACACACTGAGTCTAAAACAGCAACCTCTCTGGATAGGTGCTGCATCCCCGTGATCCCAAGCTGGGCTCGGGGGAACTGTGAACTGCATCGCAGTCCAAGAGCGAGTCGAAGAGAGAATCCAAGAGAGAGTCCACAGTGAAAAGCAGGCTTATATTGTATACAGGAAACAGGGAGAATGAGAAGAGTCACGTAGATGGGCGGGGGTCAAAAGGATCAGAGAGCAGGACTGAAGTCACCTAGGCAAGTGACCGCTACACAAGGTCAGTAAGTAGGTAGCCAGGTGTGAAGTAGGAGGAAGAGCAGTTGAGCCCTCCCTGCTGGGGCTACTTTGGTATTCCTATGCTAATTCCCTGAATCTGCTGGAGGTAAGACTAGGATAGTCCGATATGGCATTTCCTGTTAATTCTCTGGGTCTCTATGGAGGGGAGCACCTGGAAGTTCCATTCTAACAGTTCTAGGTAATGTCCTTGAGTTTCTAGTGTGTAAAACAGTTCTGACCATTGTGGGGTTGCCCTAAGGAATGAGGAATGAGCTTGACCTCTGTTGTAACTCTAAGGGCAGAACCTGTCTGACAGGCAGATTCCTTGAGAGAAAATCCAAGCTAAGGATAGCTTCGAATTAAATTAGGATATATTGAAATCATCATGCTGGCCAGGAAACAATGCCCAATCTTAGCCATAAATGAATCATTTCTTGGGGTACCTTTATGCCTAAATATGATGGCATGTTGACCATTGGAAAGACTGATCTGGAACACGTCTGAGTTAGGAGATGCCAGCGGCTACCTTGAATAGCCAGGAGGCATGGGTACCCCTTTGGGTCCTTATTGCCTCTTGCCCTTTATCAGGTTTTTAAGCCCAATACTGCAGACGTGACTGGCGTAGACGAGTGTGTGTGGCAGATGATGATAATGATGACCACAATGATGACCAAGATGAGGACAATGATGACAATATTTACTCAAGTGGTCAGGCAGACCTGTTTTTACCATATAATTGAGGTGATCTTGAGCTTTTTATATTCCTGTCTCGCTTCTGAAGTGCTGGGATTTTGACTTGCTCAGTGCATCTGGTTTTATGTTGCTGGTGTTGAACCTAGAAACACACAAAAAGCCGGCAAGCATGCCTATGAAGTGATCTGTATACCTTTCCTGTCAGTTTCTGCCTTAGATCCTGTTTAAGATATTTAAAATCCTTAAGGGTACTCACTCCTCATGTGGTTCCTTTTGTTTGTATGTTTACCCCTTCACATCCCCAAAAATAGAGCAAAATTTTCTTTCAAATTTTACCAGGTGTGGGACCATATGCCTTTAATTGCATCACTTGGGAGGCAGAGGAAGGAGGATCTCTTACTTTGAGGCTACCATGATCTACAGAGTGAGAACCAGGAAAACCAGGCATACATAGAGAGACCCTGCCTGTAAGATACCATAACAAACCAAACAACGAAACAAAAAAAAAAAATCCATGTGTCATTTTTATCATCATAAATAATGGCTATGATTATCTATTCCAGTGTTTGAGGAAGATGATAACTGTAGCAATAACCAGCCTAGCATAATCATTGCAACAATTGTTTCAGTAGGGTGACAATATATTTATGCATTAAGATTGGCCAGGCATTTGTCAACCCATCTTCAGTGACATACACCTCAACAATCATCATATCAAAAATCAACACGTGATCTTGTCAGAGCAATAAAATTCTACAAATATTCTGAATCTATCATACAACTAGTGCTAGGAGTCAGTTTACACATAAAGGAAAATTGTGAATGAAAGTGAGAAAATAGGATTGTGTTTTAACTTATTCCTTACTCTTCTCTACTAAAGTAATCAGATAAAGTTTTGCACAATTTGAATCCACGCTTAGTAAAATATGCTTAGTATACGTTCTACAACGTATACTAAAACAGGCTAATTTTATTGCATTAATTCAGTTATATAATAATGAATATTGATTTATGCTTTCCCTTCAATTCTTTCTACAAAAAGAAAAATTCTCAGTGAGGTAGATGGAGGTCTTTTTCACAAGAAAGAGACACATTAATTCAAATGGGAACTATATGGTGCTAAACACTAGTTAGGAATGTCATGCTACAAATAAAGGAACCTCTGGTGGAATCACTGTAGAGATCCGTCCGAACTGCGCCCTAAAGATGGCAACGGCTGGCTGAGAGCTCTGAGATAAACAACACCTCATTTGGCTTGTGGGTTGTGCTTCTGAGTGGCATGATCTTCCCTGGCCTATGGGGAGATGACACGTGGCATGAGTTCATGGGCTCCTACTAGGATATAGCAGTGCCTTTCAGGGGCTCGGGGTCTTCCTCTTGAAGAGGCAATAAATGCTTGTTGCAGAAGGATCCTGGTGTTCACGTGCGTTCTTGCTGGTGAGACGATTGCGCAGAACAAGTGGTGCCGAAACCCGGGAACTCGCCATCGCCGGCACCGGGGAGACCCTCCGTTTACAGAGAGGATTCAGAACTGCAGGACGAAGGTAAGCTCTGAGAGGTATGTTTGGTCTTGATCTCTTTCATCTTTCTCCTTGTTTAGCAGGTGCATTAGAAGCTTCCATTATTGTTTTGTTAGTGCTCGCTCTTTTTCTTTTGGTTTCGTTTTGCTTACAAGACAGCATGTCAGAAACAGAGCGGGATAGGAGATTAGGAGCTCAAAAAAGGAAAGGCATGCCAAAGAAAAAAGACCCTTCTAAGGACGCTGGGTCCGAGAAAGCGAGAGGCAATGGAAAAGACGCCCTGGGAGAGAAGCAGGATGAAAAGGGGAAAGCCCCGGGGAAGAAAAGCCTCTATTCAGTAAAGGAGCTGGAGGCTTTGAGGCTTGACGATTCTGGGTCAGACAAGCTTAGCCCCTCTGAGGAAGAGGACTTAGAAGGACAGGCAGCATTAGAGCAGATAAAAGAGGATCGTTCGGTAAAGTCAGAAAAGGAGAGTTGGATAGGGGGCCTACTATCAACCCTACAGTTAGAATTGAATTGTCACTTGTTTATCCAGTTTTTCAAGATGCATAGGGTCAGCGTTTTCATGAGCCTTGGACTTTAAGGTTATAAAGTCCTTGGCTGAGTCCGTACTTATGGATCACAGCCTCTTTCACTTTAATTTGCTAATGAACAGGCAGAGGCTAATCACGAAGCTGGGAATCAAGCCTGGGATAGGGATATGCTTTTGGGGCAAGGTTGCTTTGCTAATCAACAAGACTGGTTACTAGCAGCTGCCATGATGCAGCTGAGTAAGAACAAATAAAAACCCTTTGGCAGCTAGCACAAGTAGGCTGTGAGTGGAAATATCCTGGCTTGTGTGTGACTTCCGTTCAATATCAAAATATTACTCAGGCTGCTAATCTCTCTTGATAGTTGTTTCAATATCTTACAGGTTTTGAGGATCTCATGAATCGGCTGAGATTGGCTATCGCCAGTGTCAACTCTATGAGAGGGGATGCAGGGCTGGCTGATTATCATCTTCAATTGCCTCTGCTGTGAATCATTTGAAAGAGTGGGCAGAAATAGGGGTATTAGCTTTGACCTTAGTGAGAGTTTCTGTTCTCTGCCTCTGTTGTCTCTGTCATATGGCTCGAGCCCGAAAAAGAGATCTTGCCATGATAACACAAGCATTTACAGCCATTGAGGCAGGGCAGTCCCCCCAAGCATGGCTTGCTGTCATGCAGAAATAACTGTCCATTAACCTCTGGGTTATGTATGACTTCGTAGCGTTCAGGATGCAAGGCTTAGCACTGCACTTGAGGTGTACTGCCTGCAGTTAGCAACCTCAAGAAGAGCATGTCTGATTGCATACAGGTTGATGCTCCAGAACCTGTATCTGTGGAAAAGACATTGGACAGGTCTGGCCCTCCCTGGGAGGCATGAAGCCTGGGGTGAGGTAGTACAATGTCCCTGTTTCTATCATCGGAGATCAGACCTCTGTTCTTCCCCATTTCACTGTAAAACAAAAAGGGGGATATGTAGAGAGCCATCCAAACTGCGCCCTAAAGATGGCAATGGCTGGCTGAGAGCTCTCAGATAAACAACACCTGATTTGGCTTGTAGGTTGTGCTTCTGAGTGGCATGATCTTCCCTGGCCTATGGGGAGATGACATGTGGCATGAGTTCATGGGCTCCTACTAGGATATAGCAGTGCCTTTCGGGGGCTTGGGGTCTTCCTCTTGAAGAGGCAATAAACGCTTGCTGCAGAAGGATCCTGGTGTTCGTGTGCTTTCTTGCTGGTGAGATGATTGCGCGGAACAAATCACCATCCTGGACCTTAAGCTGTTCTATAGATCAATTGTGATAAAAACTGCATGGTATTGGTACAGTGACAGGAAGGTAGATCAATGGAATAGAATTGAAGACCCAGAAGTGACCACAGACCTATGGTCACTTGATCTTTGATGAAGAAGCTAAAACCATACAGTGGAAAAAAGACAGCATTTTCAACAGATGGTGCTGGCTCAACTGGCGGTCAACATGTAGAAAAATGCAAATCAACCCATTCCTTTCTCCTTGTACAAAGCTCAAGTCCAAGTGGATCAGGGACCTCCACATCAAATGAGATACATTGAAACTAATAGAAAAGAAAGTGGGGAAAAACTTCGAGCAAATAGGCACAGGGGAAAACTTCCTGAACAGAACACCAATGACTTATGCGCTAAGATCAAGAATTGATAAATAGGACCTCATAAAGTTGCAAAGCCTCTGTAAGGCAAAAGACACTGTCAATAGGACAAAATAGCAACCAACAAATTGGGAAAAGATCTTTACCAACCCTATATCTGATAAAGGGCTAATATCTAATGTATACAAAGAACTCAAGAAGTTAGACTCCAGAGAACCGAATAACCCAATTACAGAACTAAACAAAGAATCCTCAACTGATGAATACTGAATGGCTGAGAAGCACCTAAAGAAATGTTCAACATCCTTAGTCATCAGGGAAATGCAAATCAAAACCACTCTGAGATTCCACCTCACACCAGTCAGATTGGCTAGGATAAAAATCTCAGGTGACAGCAGATGCTAGAGTGGTGGTGGAGAAAGAGGAACACTCCTTCATTTCTGGTGGGATTGCAAGTTGGTACAACCACTCTGGAAATCAGTTTGGTGGTTACTCAGGAAATTGGACATAGTTCTACCAGAGGACCCAGCTATACCACTCCTGAGCATATACCCAGAAGATGTTCCAACATGTAATAAGAACACATACTCCACCATGTTCATAGCAGCCTGATTTATAATAGCCAGAAACTGGAAACAACCCAGATGTCCCTCAACAGAGGAATGGATACAGAGTTTGTGGTACATCTACACAATGGAGTACTGCTCAGCTATTAAAAACAATGAATTTATGAAATTCTTAGGGAAATGGATGGATCTGGAGAATATCATCCTGAGAGAAGTAATCCAATCACAAAAGAACACACATGGTATACACTCTCTGTTAAGTGGTGATTAGCCCAGAAGTTCGGAATACAGGAAGAACAACCCATAAACCACAAGAAACTCAAGAAGGAAGACCAAAATGTGAACATTTCATTCCTTCTTAAAAGGGGAACAAAATACCTACAGAAGGAGTTTCAGAGACTAACTATGGAGCAGAGACTCAAGGAAGGACAAGTCAGCCTAATATAGCTATCTCCTATAGCTCTGACAGTACCTGACTAACACAGATGTAGAGGCTCACAGCCATCCATTGAACTGAGTACAGGGTCCAATGAAGGAGTTAGTGAAAGGACCAAAGGAGCTGAAGGGTTTGCAGCCCCTTAGGACAAACAACAATATGAACTAACTAGTACCCTCAGAGCTCCCAGGGACTCAAACACCAACCAAGGACTATACATGGTGGGATTGATTGTTTTGGCAGCATGTGTATAGTAGAGGATTTCAAAGTCAGTCATCAATGGGAGGAGAGGCCTTGGCCCTGTGAAGGTTTTGTGCCCAAGTGTAGGGGAATGCCAGGGCCAATAAGTGGGAGAGGGTAGGGTGGCAAGCATGGGGAGGGGGGAGGCAACAGGGGTTTGTTCTTACTGTTTTTGTTTGTTTGTTTGTTTGTTTGTTTTTTTGTATTTTGGAGGGGAAGCTGGGAAAGGAGAAATCATATGACATGTAAATAAAGAAAATATCTTATAAATAAAATAAAATAAATAAATTATAAAAAAAGTGAGAAGATGATCACACTTTCAATATTTGAATTTGACTCCCAGGAAAGATACAGAGAATATGTTATCATATCCAAGAATCTTATATCTGCCCAGTTTAAGTAGCATCATCTATAAAGGAAGGAAGACTTTAATGAAATATGAATGTAAAACATATATGGCAGGTTTGGACATACATAATATATCATATAAACACAGAATCAAGTAATTGATTGTTTAGGACATTTCATTAATAGAAATGAAGAAGCAGTTATGAAGATGGCACAAACTCAAGTCCCACTAAGAGTGTAGTGGTACCTAGAAAAATAACTGTAATCTGAATTTGAAACTCCTAAATCCATGCAATTTGAATTAGCTGATTTGAACAGTGGGAGCATCTGTTGATTCTCAAAACTGGGAAAGAAGAGTAGGAAAGCATTTCACTACTTCAATTTCCAGAGGAAAACTTAGAAAAAAATCTCTAACTTATTAAAAAGTATGTATCCTAGTCCATCAAAGGCCAAGTGCCCTACTATGTATTTAAAAATTAGAAGTACAGGGGCTGAAGAAATTGCTAAGCGGTTCTGACCATTTGTTGTTCTTGCTGAGAGCTTGAGTTTGTTACCTAGCACACACACTGGGTGTCTGAAAATTCCCTGTTCCTTTAGTTCTTGGAGATGCATAATACTTTTGTGGCATCCATGGGTATTGCCCTCACATGCACAAATACACACAGACACACACAAGTTGAACTCAGAAAAGATTCGCTCACCTAATTCTTAAAATAATCCTATAGGATTCATGCTATTGCAGACCAACAGTGTTCTGCATTGTGAATGAAGAGCCCCAAGTCACACTACTATTAACTTGTTTATTGGAATGGGAATATAGGTCACTGGGAAAAACCAATCCTTGTACTCAGTGATCCAAATAAAAACTCTGGCTTATGCAATTTGTAAAATCCATGAAACTCCTCAGATTCTATTGTAAAATATGTTATGTCACTAACAATAAATTAGGTTTTTTCTTTTGTGAAAGAAAGAAAGAAAGAAAGAAAGAAAGAAAGAAAGAAAGAAAGAAAGAAATGTCATGCTATAGTGACATGCTCCCTTGAGTGAAATGATGGTGTCTCCTCAGTGACTATTTACTATGATCCTGACACCCATCTTCTTCCAAGATTTGGCTTGATTTTGCCAACTGTCTCACAGACAATCCTGGATGGCAGGAAATCTGGAAACATGACCTAGCTGGAGACCTCGTTACACATTCACATACATGTGATGTGATCTCAAGGCCTCCTGGAACTTACTATCTCTGTGGCAAGACTGTGAAAATGTTGATACAGTGGCCCATTTGGGAAAAGACATAGTGATTGTTCCGCCAAGCTTTTCTAATCCCTAGATCCCAGATCAACCTCCAGCTCAGACACACAACCAGCAAGGGTTATTGCATTCAGCCCCCCTGAGAGCATTCTGGCTTCACTTCCCAGTTTCCTAGCTGAGTACAAGTAGATCCCAGACTGCACATCACCACCTGTGGTTCCTTTTTTCACATGCGGCCTAAAGATGGTGCCTTTTAAAGAAAACTTAGCCCATAATGAGTGCTTGGATATCATATGCAGATCCCATTGGCCTTGCCAAATCTAGGATCTGTGTGGTAAGGCACTGCATCCAATAAGGAATGTCAGTAATAATTTTTGTGAGATGTTTTCTA
>JADRCD010232764.1:0-28601 GCA_019843815.1 Montemys delectorum
ATGGTACTATTATGTGACTGGTCCTCACTAGATACATGCTTTTCAGAGTACTATCAAGTCATCAGTGGGAAGAAAATGGTACATCAGTCTAGACATCCCATTCATACTTGAAATGAGAGAACTACTGGAAATGAGTGGTTAAATTAAGTGTATCCTGTATGGGCCCATTCAATTAACAATCATGTACAGAAAATCCAATTGATTTCTACTGAAAAAAATGGAAGATGATTTTCTCAGATAAGTGGTCTGTAATTTACTTGCACTTTTAAAAAACCTGCTGATTAAACACTATATAAAGAATTTACCCAAAAGGTTAATAAATACGGTCTCAAGAATAAGATCTTTTGGCATGATAACAGTTGCCTGGCTCAGTGTAAGGAAGTGGCTCAGCCTGCAGATGACTGACCAGGCAAATGTCACAAGCCACAAGATTGGAGGCAGTTCACTTATTTGCCTGAAGATTAAAGTCTTAAAGAAGAAAGGGGAAAGAGTGATGACATTTTTGATATAAAGTTGTAAAAGCCTCAAACTGAAGTTCCTGTTTGTGGAAAGATGAAGAGGGACGAAAACCAGGCCTTCTAGTGTGTATACCACCCATAACTGAAACCTCACAGGGTACAAAGAAACTTTATATAGCAGGTGAACTCAGAAGACTTAGATGCAAGAAAGAAACAAAAATGACCATTGAGACACTTTAGAGATTTCAGAAAGCTGCCAGACCCCAAATCCTTCCTCTTTGGTGAAAACAAAGTTGGCCAAAGTAGTTTTTTGCCTCAGCTGTCAAATATCAGGTGATCAAGGACAGATATCCTCTGAATACTTAACCATCGCTGACATATTTCAAAAACTTCATCTCAATTTTATTACCTAAAAGAAGAACTCATTGGTGTAATAAAGTGAGTTCAGGTCTAGATGGGATTTGAAAGTTGACTACGGTTGTCATTCCTTTGAAATGTAAAAGGGAAATCTGACATAATGAAATGCTGCATTGTGTATTTTTGTTTGGTTGGATGATAGGAAACAAAAGTAGTTGGTTTCCTGCAATTGAATGGTAACAGCTTCCAGTAATGTAAACTTATTTTTGCACAAAATGGAAATTTGTGTGAGAACTTAACTCTTACTATAGAGCAGTTGATCATTATCAACTTAAAAGTATGTCATACATTACTGCTAGTCAGGTCACAAATGTTTCTATTTATATTTAGATACATATGGCTATGAGTATAAAATTGAAATAAAATTTTTAAGAGATTACATAACACTTTCACTCAAAGCAGGCATATTAAACTTTTTGTAACTTATTTATTTTACTTGATAATCAAACTATTACAGTTCACATGAACTGGAAATGTTATTCAAAGTAATCAAACAAAAGAAAGTAAGGTTTACATTTTCAGAACATTATCATTCAGAGATTTTTCTTATGTTCATGTCTCAAGATAATTCTAGGATATTCTTCCTTTTTTATATTAGTTATTTGAGAGCATTTTAAAACATGATTTGATTATATTCCCCTTTCTATCTACCCAAATTTAGGCTCTTTATAAAGTAGTTTTAACTAAAAACTCATTTATGCTTTTGACATTGAAGCACTAATAATTGGGTTGGAGAGATAACTCAACAAACAACAGTAAGCACTAGCTGCTCTTGTAGGGGACCTGAGCTTGATTCCCAGCACCCTTGTGGTAGCTTATGAGTATCTGTATCTATAGTTTCAGAGGATTTTATGCCTTATTCTGTCCTCAGTGGGTACCAGGCACACAAAAGGGAGAAATATACACAGGCAAAACTTTGACAAGGAAGAAAGGAAGGGAGGGAGGGAGGGAGGGAGGGAGGGAGGGAGGGAGGGAGGGAGGGAGGGAAGGAAGGACAAAGAAACAAAGAAATGAAACAAAAACAAAAAAAGAAAAAAAAATAAGAAAGAAATAAAGGAAGGAAGGAAAAAAATTTCAAAGTTCACTGAAGCATAAGACATTTTTGTTTCTTCATACCTAGAATACAATCCCATAGGTCACTTACAGCTAGAGTTTTAATAGTTAAAGTACACAACTGAGATTATTTTTCCTAGTCAAGATTTCTACTGGAAGGATGCTTAACTTCTGTTTTCTGTGTCCAATCTTAAAGTTCAGCATTGTGTTTTACATTGCTGCCTGGGAACATTGTGAGGCATTGTGTAAATCACAGCTAGCTACACTTCAAGTTGAATGAGCATCCCCTGTTGAAAATCTTGTCATCTTATAACTGGCCATAATTGTGCTTAAGCTATGTTTAGAAATAATGAATTTTAAATTTCTCAGTTTTTCAAATTATTTTACACGAGCCATCTAAATATGCACATTTATTTTAGGATTTCCTAATAAGTCTGTCAGAGTATAATATGTAGAAAATGCATCATGCAGAATTTGTCATCAACTTATTTTAGTTAAACCTTTGCAAAGTCAGAACTATCTTTTATCATCACCCCTAAATCCTACTAAATTCGTAGAATAACTGGGATAGGGGTATATCACATAACAGGAAGTTGAGTTTACATTAAATCAGGAAAGGATATCTTTGGGGGCACAGGTTGTTACTATATTTAAAAGGAACTATAGATGCCTGAATAAAATGTAATAAACTATCCATATTAAATACAATATGTCAACTCTCACCCACATTAATTGTGGGTCTGTTTTTGTCTTCTTACCTTGGGGTGTCTACACCAGACAGAGAAGAATGGACCTGGACCAGAGCCTAGTTCCTAGGTCCTTGTCTTCCCTCTGATATCAGGCTGAAGGACACCAGGTAGGAAAGGATGAAATAAAGTCCAGAAAGGGTGGGTCAGCAGGATTCTAGTAAAGCAGTGAATGCTGGTGGGGAGGAGGTCTCATCTGAAGATTTTAGTGTTATAGCTTTTCCATGTCAACTATTTCTGGGAATATTCAAGAAATCAACTCTCTCAGTCAGTACTCAGTGAAACAGCTTGTGCGCATACACTTGCTTTGGGGAGAGTTGAGAAAGGATTCTTCTTTTCATTTGATGAGGTTTAAGGTTTTGGGGATACCTCATTTGCATGGAGAGGCATTCCAGGGAGTTGAACTGGTAATTTTGCTAAGAATTAGGTGACATTTCTCAGGCAATAGATTGGGGGGGTTGGGCTCCCTAGATCAGAAAAGAAAGAGCAAGTTCTGCTAAGAAAATGGGCTCCTCTGTTTTTAAGCAGAGCAAAAGCTATATAATTGTGGTATACTATACCCTTAGTAGCAAGATCTAACAACATCATTTTTGTCCATTCTTGGTATCATCCTAGGAGGCTGCTGCAAGATGTGATCAACTCTCCCAAATCGCCTTGTTTCTATTACCTCAATTTGGTGATTTTCATCTCCATTCAAAGCACTGTAACTTCGAATAGTCCCCAATCTGTGAAAGCAGCCGCTATTATGTCCCTTCTTCCTATCAAGTTGGCCCTACAAATTCCCCACCACCTCCACTTCTGCACCTACAGTTGGCTAACAAGAAACCCTAGAAAGGATTAGGTCATTGTTTAATGCCACGGTGGATTTCAGAAGTCAGAATTTTGATGGCCCATTCAAAACTTCATTATTCGCATCTTCCTATAACAAATTTCATCCTCAAAAATTCCCTTGATGAACTTTTCAAACTTTCCCACTTTATTCAACTACATAATCCAACATTTTCAAATTTATGTCAGAAAATGTCATGACCTACTTCAAAACAAAAACAGAAATGATCTGTCAAGTCAGGCTTGGATTTCTCTAATATTTCTTAACATGAGAGAGTAAAAAGAAAGGTCTGTTGGTATTATTCCCTCTCCTGAACGAGGATTAGATAGTCATGTCTATGATTAGCCCCACTTCTGTCTCAGGATTCTTCACTGCTTCACACCAAGACCCCTCTTTTTTTTAATCACATTTTAATTATTTCAATACATTGTTACAATTAATTAACTAGTATTTATACATGGCTGTTAACTGAAACCACAATTCCTTCAGATTGTCTCAGCTTATATACTTACCCTCCTTCTGTGATGTCAGGGTCTATTTATGATGCTACATGTCACACAGTCATCATGCGTCCATAGATTTCCTCAACTATGGCAGTTTTGCAGACTTTTCTTATCTTTTATGATTTGGGCAGTTTCCAGTAGTGCTAATAAAGAGCTGGGATTCCTCTGATGCTTTTCTCATTAGACTAGAATTATGAGGCTGGAGAAAGAAGATCATGAGGCAAAATGACGGTTTTTATCAGATCATGTCAAGAATGGTTCTCCAACTCTTGACACCTCACTTGCCTGACTTACTTTCTCAGACTTATCTATTGTAAACTCGCTCTTTTATTCTATGGTTGTATTTGGCAATAAGTCATTATAGAAACCCAGGTTTAAGGAAAACAAGCCTATGTCTTGTTCCCTTCCTACATAAATTTTAGTATTAGTTTGCTGGTATCTATGAAATACTGCACTGTGATTTTAATCTAGATTATACCAAAGCTGGAGATCAAGATAAAAATATGTGGTATCTCACAATATTGAGTCTATTAATTTGTGAAAATGGAGCATTTCTTTGCTTATATAGATCTTCAATTTCTATAATTTATCTTATACTTTTACCCATATTAATCTATATTTTGCTTAATTTATATCTAAAGTATTTCAATTTTTGGTACTATCAACAGATTTTTAAATTTCAAATGCCTTTTATTCTGGCATAACAATCATTTTATATTGTCATTACATTCTATGTCATTATTATAATTGTTTATTATTTTAGAAACTTACTATATATTCAATTGTATCATCTTCAAATATAGTACTTTATTTTTTCCTTTCCAGTTTTCATGATTTTTGCTTCTTTTTCTGGTTGTATTTTATTAGCTATAGAGCATTCACTAAAATGCTGAGTAGGAGCAGTGAGAGAAGATTTGAATGGCTATTCTCAGGCTTAATGTGCCATGTCCTGTGGGACTGTGAAAGGCAGTGTGCTTTCTGGTTGATCTAGGTTTAAAACCCCAAGGAAGAGTAGGCATTTTGCTTTAAAAATAGAGAAACATAAATGAGAGCAATGTGAGTTTCAAGTAAAAATGATTAAATAGATTTTTGAAGTACCAGAGTGAAAATCAGTAAAGTTAGAGGCAGGGAAACAAAACAAAAAGTAAAATCTTTCTATGAATTTACAAATAAAATTGATAGAATGCTAATTAGGCTAATCAGGAAAAGCCAACAGAAGACAGAAATTATCAATGTATAAAACAAAAGTTATGATTATATTAGGTTCACTATACACAAAAAGATCACAAAAAGATATTAAGAAAAATTATTTGAATTCAGTTTGATAAATTAAACAACACTAATTCTGTTAAGGAAATAAACTATTGAAAGTCATACAAGCAGAACTCACGGAATGAGGAACTTTACTATGGCTGTGCTAAGGTATCATGACCAACACAACCTACAGAAGGGTTAGTTTATTGGGTGTTGTGGTTCCAGAGGGACAAGAATCTATTATGGCAGTGTAGCACCAGGAGGAGGAAACAGTAGGCCTACACCTTTCAGGGCAATCACAAAGTAGAGACAAAAAACCAAATGGGGTGAGGTTATATAAAAACAAAATCAAAAACAAACAAAACAAAACAAAACAAAACCCAACCCCCAGTGATATACTTTCTCCATTAGGGCCACACCTCCAACACTTCCCCAACTGTGCCACCAACTGATGATCAAATATTCAAATATTTGAGATGATGGAAACATTTTCATGCAAACCCTTAGCAGGCAACCTAAATAGCTAGCTCTCCACCAATTAAAGGGAATAACTGTTTTCTGAAAACACGTTGCCAGTTATATTTCACAGTTAAAATCTGACAAGAAGAACAATGTGAGAGTGGAGGGTGAGGGAATCAATACTTTCTAACTTCTTTTATGAGGCCAGAATTCTATTAATAGAAAAATAAGAAAAAGACACCTTATGAGGAATGGTATAGGCCAATATTTCTCATAAGATATTAGAAAATCAAATTCAGTATGAAGAAGAAAAATGATAGATCACACATAAATGAGTTGTATCCCACAAATTCAAATGGTATAATTCGCATATCTAGAAATGTTACTCATGGTGGGATTTTGTCCATCTTGAACTTGCACAAGTCTTAAGCATACTGTGAAAACTGATGTGAGTTTATATGTGCAATTGCGTTGATGTATCTAGACAACACGTTTTGAATTCTCTACTCCTGGCTATTATAATCTTTCAGGCCCCTCCTCCACAGGTTTTTTTTTTTTTTTATCCTTTGGGGAGGAGTATGGAATGTCTATCTCATTTAGGACTGAGTATTATATAGTCTTTTCTCAAACTAAATAAGGAAAACTGTATCTACATTTTACAAATGTATTTACTGTTATAAATTTTCCTCTAATCACTGCTCTACAGTACCCCAAAGCTTTTACAACACTGTATTGCAGTTTTAACTGATAGTGCATCAATCAGCATTTCGTTGAAAATGTTACAAAATTTATTTTTAGACTTCTTCTAAACAAGGAACTTGTAAGTATTTTGTTTAAGAGATTTAAAGGTTTTGCAGCCATCTTTTTATTTTCTACTTTCATTACATTGTAGTCTGAAAACAGACTTTGCATGCTGCCTACCTTTAAATCAGGAAGGCATATTTTAAGTCTAGAAAAACTCTTGTGCCCTGAGAAAAATCTGGGTTCTGTACTGTTATTGTTAGGGAGATTATCCTATGATGTCAGTTAGATCAAACTGAATGATAGTGATGATTAGATCATCTGTTCTGTTTTATTCCAGCCTCATCTATTAACTACTGGTAAACTGTCAAAAGATTGTCAAAGTATCCAACTATAAAGGTAAATTTCTCTATTCAATTCTATACACAGAAGTACCCACAATGCTTTTATAAAATAGCATTTTTATGTTTTCTTACAATTTCCTATGATACTTATTTTATTTATCCAATACGTCCAAAACATAGTATTCTTTTAAATTAACACTGATATTTCCTATTAAAATTTTAAAACTGAAGACCCATATTGTACTTTTTCTCCATAGCCCTGGTTTTGTACATCCAGGTTCATATTTCTGACATCTCTTCTTTTTTTTTCTGCCTAAAAACTTCTTTCTGTTTTTTTCTTTTCCTTTCTTTGTTTTTTTTTTTCAACATTTTCTAAAGGAAAGGTTCTTTGGTGACATGGTCCTTTAGTTTGTCTTTGTAGAAATCATCATTTCTTGATTATGTTTGAAGACCAAATAAACCTTATGTGCCATTCTAGATTGCTGTGTGTGTATGTTTAATACACTTCATATTTCTCTCTTTTTTCTGTATTTGAAGAATGTATAATTAAAAATCTGCTTTGATACTTTTCCTTGAACAGTTGTAAGTATCCGATTGCTCTGGTCTTCTTGAACTGTTTCCATTGTCTTTAGTTTCCTGAAACTGGACTGTGACATACATGGCTAGGTTTGGGACAGTGTTTATCCTGCTCAGTAGGTCCACTGGACTGCTAAATCAGTAGTTTGCTGTGTATGGCTAATTTTAGAAATCTCTCTTTAAAAATTGTATTTTTACTCTTATTTATATATTTGGAGTGGTTGGGGTGGCACATAAAGCACCCAGTTGAGAGTTGAGGACAAGTTGCAGAAGCCAGCTCTTCCCCTCCGCATTGTGGGTTCTGGGATCCAACTCAGGTTGGCAGGCTTGGCAGCAAGTGTTTTCATCTACCAAGCCATCTCATTATCTAAGACATCAGTTAGTTTTCAGTAGCATATACATTACATTTCTTGATAGTGACCTTAGTTTTTCCTTTTTTATTTATTATTCTCTCAAATATTACATCTGGACTGCAGATTCCCCTACCTGCCCTCCCCCTGCCTCTCCCTCCTACACTTCCCTTCCCCTCCCCAGTAGCCCCTCGACCCTACCCCTACTCACTTCCCCTTAGAAAAGAGCAGGTCTTCCAAGAATATCAACCAAATATAGCCTGACAAGCTACAAGAAGACCAGGCACATATTCTCATATCAAGACTAGATTGTGAGAACCAAGTAAATAGGGACATCTCAGAAAAACACTGGGAGACCAGGAATTTCCTTTGATCTTAATGAGATAAGCTCAGGAACTTTGGGAAGATGGTGAAACTCTCTGGAAGGGAAAGGCTAATTAACATTCTCAAACCACAGGTCAGACCACGGGTGAGAACCAACCTGTGGGTGGGGACACATTCCACAGGGTGGACCTTTGCCAACCTTCAGAAAAGCCCTTGCCATCTCATTCCATGAAGACCAATCTGTTTAAAAAGTCACACTGTTTTACCAATCACATTCTGTCTATTGGCTGCTGCCCTAAAAATTGTATCAAGGCTCATTGAACAAGCTGTGCAGGGTCGCCACTTCTCCTTAGGGTCTGGGACAGCCCCAGTGCACTGGAACATTAAAAATCCTCTTGCTTTTTGCATTGATCAGGCTCCACATGATTCACTCAGGGGTTCTCCAGTAAGCTAAGGCTCCACAAAGTCTTACAAGATGAGGCAACACAGTAGGAGGAAAGGGATTCAAATGAGTCAGAGATAGCCCCTACCCCCATTGTTAGGATTTCTACAAGAACACCAAGCTAAACAACTATAACTGACATATATGAAGAGGACATAGGTTAGACCCAAAGATCTTTGTAAGCCCCCATGAGTCCTGGCCAGTTAATCCTGTAGAGAGTTCCTGTGGTAGGATGGAATGTTCTTTTGGATATATGCTCAGGAATGGTACTGCTAAGTCTTGAGGGAGATTGATTCCCAATTTTCTGAGAAAACACCATATTGATTTCCAAAGAGACTGTACAAGTTTGCACTCCTACCAGTAATGAAGGAATGTTCCCCTTGCTCTACATCCTTGCCAATATGAACTGGATATTGACCTTAAATTTTTTTGTGTTTTGTTTTGTCTTCGTTATTTTTCTGAGTCTTGACATTATTGCCACATCTTCAACCCCATTAATTATATTTTAATATATTTTAATCCAGATAGTCTACTTGTAACATTATTTCTTTGTTTAGAAATGGATTCTTAGTATTTCCTTTAGTTATTTCTTCTTATATGGCTGAACTGTCATTATACAGTTTTATGGCTCTTTTATGACATTTAGCATATAAATAGTTATTAAAAATACTCTGGTATTTTTATGTTGGTACCACATTAGAACACAGTTGTGAAGACTGAATTTTCTTTGAGACTGTTTTTCTTGTCTTTTGGCATGCTTGTAATTTTTTGTTAAAAAACAGATATGTACAAAGAATAGGAAATATAAACTGAAATATATCTCTTTACTTGAGAATTCATGTAAATCTGGCTAGAATTTGCTTTTTTAAAATAATTTCCTGAGTTTACAATATCTTAGTATTTTCCTTGATCTCCTTTGGAATTTAGAGTTTCTGAAGTACACATCCACACACGCACACACACACATACACACACACACACACACACACACACACACACACACACACACACATTTACAATTTGTAGTCCTTTCAGAGTATTCTATTGATTTTGTGCTACAGCCCTCTTAATGAAGGAGGAGGAGGTAACCATTCTATAACCTAATTATAGTTTAGTTTAGTTTTTTTTTTTTTTTTTTAAATTGGGCCTGTGTCTGGGCTTGGCTTCCATATCTGTTTCCCAAGCAACCTAGCAATTACTCTCACATCCTATTTGTGTATGTAACATCAGACATACTGTACTTTCTTAAAGCACACATTACTACTACCTTTCTCCCCTTATTGAAGACAGATAAGGTAGAGAGAACCAGAAGAGGAAATGTCCCCTATCCTTTTATAGGATAAAACCCTGGGAAAGCCATTTTCCCTGGGGAGCAGACTCCTGTAACACTCCAGAAAATGCCTCCCAGAAATGATTCATTAACAGTCTTTACGTAGAGCAAGGTGGAGTGACTTTTTTAGTCTTCCATGAGCTTCTGAAGACAAAGCCATGGAAGTGTGGGGTATGGAAGTGTGGGGTATAGAAGTGTGGGGTATGGAAGTATGGGGTTCCTAAAACTATGCTCCAAGAGATTTAAACCAGCTGCCAAATGACTTGAAAGCTATAGTGGACAAAGACCTTATTGCTGACACATAAAAATTTATAATAAATGGCCAATTTTACTATTATACTATAAGGACTCTAGGTTATTTTGTTTGTTTGTTTTGTTTTGTTTTGTTCGTTTTATTTTAGATGTTTTCTTTATTTTCATTGCAAACTTTATCCCTTCTGAAAACTCCCCTATCCCATCTCCCCTCTCCCTGCTCACTAACCAGTTGCTCTTGCTTCTCTGTCCTGGCATTCCTCTACACTGGGTCATCAAGCCACCACAAGACCAAGACCCCTCCTCATTGATGTCCCATAAAGCTATCATCTGTTACATATGCAGCTGGAGTCATGAGTCCCTCCATGTGTATTCTTTGGTTGGTGATTTAGACCCTGGGAGCTCTGGGGGTACTGGTTGGTTCATATTGTTGTTCCTCCTATGGGGCTGCAAACCCTTTCAGCTCCTTGGGTTCTTTCTCTAGTTTCTCCATTGGGGACATTGTGCTCAGTCCAATGGATAGCTATGAGCATCTACTTCTGTATTAGTCAGGCACTGGCAGAGCCTCTCAAGAGACAGCTATATCAAGCTCATGTCAGTACCTAAACAAATGTTCAACATACTTAGTCATCAGGGAAATGCAAATCAAAACAATCTTGAAATTCCACCTCACACCAGTCAGAATGGCTAGGATAAAAATAAAAACTCAGGTGACAACAGATGCTGGAAAGGTTGTGGAGAAAGAGGAATACTTTTTCATTGCTGATGGGATTGCAAGCCGCCAGTACAATCACTCTGGAAAACAGTCTAGCAGTTTCTCAGAAAATTAGAGATAGTACTACCCTGAGGACCCAGCTATACCACTCCTGGGTATATACCCAGAAGATGTTCAAACATGTAATAAGGACACATGTTCCACTATGTTCATAGCAGTCATATTTATAATAGCCAGAAGCTGGAAACAACCCAGATGTCCTTCAACAGAGGAATAGATATAGAAAATGTGGTATATTTACACAATAGAATACTACTCAGTTATTAAAAACAATGAATTCATGAAGTTCTTAGGCAAATGGATGGAACTAGAAAATATCATCCTGAGTGGGCTAACCCAATCACAAAAGAACATACATGGCATGCACTCACTAATAAGTGGATATTAGCCCAGAAGTTTGGAATACCCAAGATACAATTCACAGACCACATGAAAACCAAGAAGAAGGAAGACCACAGTGTGGATACTTTGGTCCTTCTTAGAAGGGGGATCAAGATACCCATGACAGGAAATACAGAGACAAAGTTTGGGGCAGAAAAAGAAAGAAAGGCCTTCCAGTGACTGTCCCACCTAGGGATCCACCCCATATACAGTTACCGAACCCAGACACTATTGTGGATGCCAACAAGTGCTAACAGACAGGAGCCTGATATAGGTGTCTCTAGGTTCTAACTTATATTTGAAGAATAGAGAAAAAAATTTAACTTTTCTCCAGTTAGTTAACAATCTAAAATAAAAGATGATGGAAAGAGATAATTTATGTTTATGATATTCCCTCTAACACTGACAAGAAATAGCTGCATGTGACAAAAAGTACTAAATGGAGTGCTGGGAATTTATGATATCCCATTCTACAATTAATTAATTAATTATCCCCAATCAACTAATTAATTGATTTACACAACTAATTAATTTATTTATTACAAAGGTAACACTGAATTAAATCTTCATTACTATTTAACAGGAAACAACTTGATGTTTTCAAGTTCAAAGTAGGTACGAGTCAGTATATTGTTTTTAATTTTAGAAGTACGAAAACTGGGGATCCCAGGGGACAAATGATTTCACTAAGTTATCAAAGCAAACTAAGAACAGAGAGCAGAATTCAGGACATGAATTTAGGGACGACTTTTTTCTATTGTGTCATATTCAGAGCCTTCAGCTTTCATCAAGCCCTGTAACAGAGACAAGACTTGTTCTGTTCTGCCCCCCCCCCCCAAGTCCAACAATCTCTCAACTCAGAGCACTTTATTCTAGAAAAGGGAGGCAATGCTTCCTGCAAATGATGTATTCTAAAATGGATTTGTTATCTAGAACTTTCAACATCAGCAAAAAATTGACAGCTAAAAATATAGTAGATCATGGAAAAATAAAGTCATCCCTTCCCAGTCCCAAAATATCATCTTATAGAAAGTAAATATGGTCATATGGGCTGAAAGTATCAACATGGACTCAAGTGGGTACAAGATGGGAAATCAGTACTCATTTAGGCACTTACATCAACTGCAGTGTTGAAAAGCCAATTCTAAATGCTGCTGTCCACCAGACTGCAGCGTTACTGGGAAAGGATGGATTAAGCCTTCTTTGTACTGGTGATCACAATACCCTAAACACAGTAAAGAGATAACTTATGTACCTAGATGACAGAAAAAAATCACTGGGCTCAAAATGGAAGCCACTCACTTCTTGCCAATAAGCTTGAACATGTTCAACAAAATGCCTCCTTCAAAACTGAATTTTGTGTTTTGTAATAACCAGGCTAGCATGTCAAGCTCTAAGATTCTTCCAAGTAACCTGAAGAAAATGCAGGGAGACTAGTGAATTCATGGTAAATCTCAGACTAGATTGGATTTTTTTTAATTTTTATCTCTGTTATCCTACTAAATGATTATCCCAGAGCATGCAATAATGATGACATCTGAACACAAGAGTCAACACTAAACAAAGATAATGATCCACTTAGATGTACTGTTCACAGGGGTTTTGTTTGTTGGTTCGCTTTATTTTGTTTTGTTTTGTTTTTCATGTGTTTGTGCAGGCTCTGAGAATGGATGGACTGCCGCTTACCCATTTTAAAGTACTGAGTGAGTGAGAGGTAGCACAGTAGCAGGGAGAAAGTTTAATCATGAAGAGAAGTGGAGGTGGGTGACGATGAAAGAGGTTAGAAAAGGTCAAATAGATAAATGGATATAAATTATATGAATAAGTGAGATCAGATGCCTTCACGGTGATATGGCCAGAAAAGGCAATGCAGGCTATTGGAGGGAACTTGATATAGAGACCCACAACTGGGCAAAGAACAAAGAGTAAGTGACTATGACATGCGCCATATCAATTGGGAACATATATACCCATGCCCTCTCTCAAAACATGGAGAACATTGTAAAGGAGAGAACAAAAGGGCTCTAAATGCCAGAAAACAGGAAGACAGATGAGAAATAATATCTTTCAGACATGACAAGGCTGTTGTACCCATGAACTTATAACAGCCGTGGTTGCTTGCGTAAGATCTTCACAAGATCAAGACAATTAATATTCTAGTGTAAATAGGAAAAGGGGATGTAAGGCCATGAATGTTGATGGCTACAGAGAAGAATCTGGGTTTATTTGGAAGGATGAGACCCTAATAGGTTATTCATGTTCCAATAGCTGGTCCTACACCCATGAGTATAGGAGCAGCAATAGTTAGATTCAGTGGGCTGTAATATAAATAATGAAATAAAAATGAAGTGGGAGAGCAGGTAGGGGAAGGGGACCTGGGAGGATGAGGATAACAAAGGATAAATATAGTCAAATCTATTGTATACATGAGAGAATATTTTTCATGTCACTTTATGAAACCATCAAATTACTATGAAATGAAACCCAGTCAAAGACATGACAAGAAAAGTTTATAGACTCAATATACTGTATGAACACTGACACAAATTCTCAGAATTTTAGCATATTGAATCCAATAATGTATGCAAAACATGATACAATGTGTTATAATGGAATAATGTCAGAAATAAAAGAGTACTTTAATATTAGCCAATTAATCTATGTAATTTATCATGTTTAATAAACTAAAAGGGAAACCTGCATAATAATCTCTATATGCAGAAAGAGAAGTGAAAATGAACCAATACTCATTCCAGATGAAACTTTTCTGAAATACCCAACAAAGAGAAGAGAGAACCTGTAGAGACCACTTCCAGTAGATAGGAATGGCCCCCAGATAAGGGATGGGGCCACCCACCCATCTCAAAATTTTAAACTAGAATTATTCCAGTCTAAAGGAAATGTAGGAACAAAAAATGGAGCAGAGACTGAAGGAAAAGCCATCCAGAGAACTCCCCACCTAGAGATCCATCCCAGCTGCAGACATCAAACCCCAACACTATTGCCGATGCTAAGAGGCACTTGCTGACAGGAGCTTGGTATGGCAGTGCCCTGAGAGGCTCTGCCAGCTCTTGACTAATACAGATGCAGATACTCAGCCAACCATCAGACTGAGCCCAGAGTCAATGTTTTGTACAGGGTACTAGATATGAATCTTTTTTTTTTTCATTCTTATACATGTAGGCACCCAGTTAATGCAGCACCAATTGTTAAAGATGCTCTCATTTTTCTGTTGTATGGTTTTGGCTACTTAATCAAAAATTGTAGTGTCCATAGATGTGTAGGTTTATTTCTGGGTCTTCAGTTTGTTACTAGTGATCAATGTGTCTGTGTCTGCAGCAATACCATGCAGTTTTCATCACTATTTCTCTTTAGTACAGCTTGAGGTTAGGGATAGTGAGTGCTCCTAAAGTTCTTTATTGTTCAGGGTTGTATTGGTTATCCTGTTTTGTTATTTTCCTCCACAGGAAGTTTAGAGTTGGTCTTTCAAGATATATAAAAATTGTGTTGGAATTTCGGTGTGAATGCATTGAATCAGTAGATTGATTTTGGTAAGATGGCTATTTTTCACTGTTAATCTTACCTATCCATAAGCATGGAAGATCTTTCTATATTCTGATATCTTCTTCAACTTCTTTCTTCAAGGACTTGAAGTTCTTGTCATTTGGACCTTTCATTTACTTGCTTAGAGTTACACCAAGATACTTTATAGTATTTGTGGCTATTGGAATAAAAATGTTGTTTCCCTAATTTTTTCTCCACCAGAAAATCGTTTGTATAAAGGAGGGCAACTGATTGTTTTGAGTTAATTTTGTACTCAGCCACTTTGCCGAAGGTGTTTATCAGCTGTAGGAGTTCTCTGGAAGAGTTTTGGTGATCACTTATACATACTTTCATATCATCCACAAATAGGGATACCTTGGCTTCTCCCTTTCCAGTTTCTACCCCCTCACTCTCCTTTAGTTGTCTTATTTCTTTGGTTAGAACTTAGAGTACTATATCAAATAGATAGTGAGAGCATGGGCAACCTTGTCTTGTCCCTAATTTTAGTGGAAATGCTCTAACTTTCATTTAGTCTGATGTTGACTATTAGCTTGCTGTATATTACTTTGATTATGTTTAGATATCTCCCTTGTTTCACTGATTTCTCTAATATCTTTAACATGAAGGGGTGTTGGAGTTTATCAAAGGCTTTTCCACATCAAATGAGATAAGCATGTGAATTTTTTCTTTCATTTTGTTGATATAGTAGATTATGTTGTTGGATCTTATATATTGAACTATACCTGCATCACTGGGATAAAGCCTACATGATCTTGATGGATTATGTCTTTAATGTGTTCCTGGATTTGGTTTGCGAATATTTTATTGAGTGTTTTGAATCAGTATTCATAAAAGAAATTGGTCTTAAGTTTGTTCTTTGTTGAGTCTTTGTGTTTTACGTATCAAACTGTGGCCTTTCTGTTTCTTGGTGAGTTTGACTAAGGATTTGTCTTTCTTGTTGATTTTCTCAAAGAATCAGCTCTTCATTTTATTGATTTTTGTATTGTTTTCTGTGTTTCTAACTGATTGATTTCAGCCCTAATTTTGATTATTTCTGCCTTCTACTTCTACATCTACTTTGATGTCTTCCTTTGTCCCCCCACCAAGGGCTTTCATGTATACTTTTAAATTGCTGATATGAGAACTTTCTAATTTCTTTCTTTTTTTAACTTTTATTTCATTATGATGAGAAAAGTTACATGATTTCAATTTGTCTGAATTTGTTAAGATTTAAAGTAACATTTTAAGTAAATAGAATTAAATCACATTCTTGTTTCCATTTCGTACCCCAACTCCTCCCAGAGACCCCCTCTTCAATACCAACAATATCTTTTTTGTCATATTACTTAAAATTTATAAAATATTATAACAATAAAAATGAGTATTATAAAAGTTGTTTGATATAAAACAATGTAACAGTGTTATGTAGATGCTTGTCTATAGCAATACTGCAAATGCATATATTTTTCTCAGTATAAATTTCAAATAATTCCAAACATACTATCTGTGTATTTCAAAATAATGTATCACTAAGAGTATTTTCTTAAATGAACATAAATATATAAAGTCTTTTTGTTTGTTTGTTTTGTATTTAGTAGAGTTTAAAATCTTGGCTCTTTCTGTGGTACAAGCCCAAAATAAGAACAATTTTTAGACACTGGATGTCGTTATAATAAAGCTGCACTTCAATGACCCTCAAATCACCAAAGGATTTTACCTCCACTGTAGCTAAGCTGAGAGTTGACAAATCTGTTGCGCCAAGGAATGAATTGTAGGCACGATTTTTGGACACAGACTTCCTGCTATGGTCAAAACTATTTGACTTGAGTGAGTGACTTTATTCTCAGGCCACAGAGAAGAGGTTACATTCATTTAAGAAATGGTGTGTATATTAAGATAGTCTATCCATAAAGTCATTCACCAACTGTTTCAATGAACAATGGTTCTGCTTGAAAGGTGACACAGACATTAGGTGTGGGTAAGAATCTGGTTTATTGGCTGTGATAATTTGGAAAAGCATTCATCTCAGAGAAAGAGTAACTTGTAAAGTCCTCTTCTTCAAACTTGATACAAGAGCTGCAAATGTCAAGCAAAGTATTCAGTCTCACTCTTCCTTGTTCTCTTTCCTACTAGCCACATCCCAAGTTAATTGTCTATGTCTCCCTTGGGTATATAAATACTTTGGAAATATATAAGCTGTTCTGAAAACCATAGTATAGTGTAAAAAAATGAAATAAACAATACTAGTAATAGAGAGCCTGAGATAAGAGAAGCAAGATTTCAAGACCCTTATGTTGTACACAGCATGACACTATCACAAACAAGCTGAAGGTTTATATAGATTGTACAATATTGGACCTATTTCTCCAATTACCAAATTAGAGAGACCATTGGATGACAATCAACAAATTTCTAATTCCTCATATTTTTGGATTTCGATCACTTAGGATTTGTTGGTAATATTAATTCTCATATTAAGATATTAAGAAAAGGTAATTGTCAATTCCTGTTGTTTTTGTTGTAAGAGGTGGAATTAGATTTGTGTGGATTTGTTGAAAGATTACTTTCTTGCTTCTTCTAGGGTATAGTTTTGCTCCTTATGTTGATGTTTTCCATCTATTATCCTTTGTAGGGCTGGATTTATGGAAAGATATTGTATAAATTTTGTTTTGTCATGGAATATCTTGTTTTCTCCATCTATAGTAATTGAGAGTTTTGCTGGGTATAGTAGCCTGGGCTGGCATTTGTGTTCTTGTAGGGTCTGTATGACATCTGCCCAGGATCTTCTAGCTTTCATAGTCTCTGGTGAGAAGTCCGCCATAATCCTGATAGGCCTGCCTTTATATGTTACTTGACCTTTTTTCCCTTACTGCTTTTAAAATTCTTTCTTTGTTTAGTGCATTTAGTGTTTTTATTATTATGTCATGGGAGGAATTTCTTTTCTGGTCCAGTATATTTGGAATTCTGTAGGCTTCTTGTATGTTCATGGACATCTCTTCCTTTAGGTTAGGGAAGTTTTCTTCTATAATTTTGTTAAAAATATTTACTGGTCCATTACCTTGGGAGTCTTCACTCTCTTCTATACCTATTATCCTTAGGTTTGGCCTTCTCATTGAGTCCCGGATTTCCTGGATGTTTTGGGTTAGGAGCTTTTTGCTTTTTGCATTTTCTTTGACTGTTGTGTCAACGTTTTCTATGGTGTCCTCTGCCCCTGAGATTCTCTCTTCTATCTCATGTATTCTGTTGGTGATGCTTGCATCTATGACTCCTGATTTCTTTCCTAGGTTTTGTATCTCCAGAGTTGTCTCTCTTTCTGATTTCTTTATTGTTTCTATTTCCACTTTTAGATTCTGGATGATTTTGCTCATTTCCTTCACCTGTTTGATTGTGTTTTTCTATAGTTCTTTAAGGGATTTTTGTGTTTCCTCTTGAAGAGCTTCTAGCTCTTTACCTATGTTCTCCTGTATTTCTTTGAGGGTGCTATTTATGTCTTTCTTAAGGCCCTGTATCATCATCCTGATAAGTGATTTTAGATCTGAATCTTGCATTTCCGGTGTGATGGTGTGTCCAGGACTTGCTATGGTGGGAGAATTGGGTTCTGATGATGCCAAGTAACCTTGGTTTGTGTTCTTTATTTTCTTACACTTGCCCCCCACCATCTGGTTATCTCTAGTGCTACCTGTCCTTACTAATTGTGACTAGAGTCAGTCCTTCCTGTGATCCTGGTTGTATTGGAACTCCTCAGAGTCAGGCACTCTGTGAACTTGTGATTCTGAGATCCTGTGACCCTGGGCTTGTTAGAGCACCTGGGAGTGCACCAGCTTCCTCTGAATGTTGTGGGACTGGCTGTGGAGCCTGGGCCCAAGGTTGGCTCAGGACACCAGTCCAGAGAGACAGGAAGGAACCTGAGCCACTCTGCTGGCAGAATTCCTGTGTGCCTGGTCCCGCAGGTCCCAGTTACTCCAGGTGTTTGGACAGATGTTGGGTCCTTCTCACCTCTGATCCTGAGAGTGTCAGAGTACCTGGGAGCTGAGCTTCCTCTGGGTGTTGTGGGACTGGCTGCAGAGCTTGTGTCCAAGGTCCGCTCAAGACACCAGCCCAGAGAGACTTCTAATTTCTTTATGGAGACACCTAGTGCTATGAACTTTCCTCTTAGCATTACTTTCATTGTGTGCCACAAATTTGAGTATATTGTCCCTTCATTTTCACTGAATTCTAAATAGTCTTTAATTTCTTTTTTTCTTCCTTGACATCGAGATCATAAAGTAGAGAACTATTCTATTTCTATGAGTGTGTAGGCTTTCCAATATTTCTGTTATTGTTGAAGTTCAGCTTAATTCATGGTGGTCTGTTAAGATACAAGATGTTATTTCAATTTTATTGTATCTGCTGAGGCTTTCTTTGGGACCAACCATATAGTCAATTTTTGGAGGAAGATCCATGAGGTGTTGAGAAAATGTATATTCTTTTTTATTTGGGTGAAATATTCTATAGATGTCTTTTAGGTCCATTTAATTTATAATGTTTGTTAGTTTCGTTATTTCTCTGTTTAGTTGCCTGAATGTCCTCCTGTAAATTGGTGAGGAAAGGGTGTTGACATCTCCCATGATTAATGTGTGGAGTTTGATGTGAGAATTTTAGAAATTTTTTTTCAACAAATGTTGGTAGCCTTGTAGTCTTGTGTTTAGAATATAGATGTTCATAACTGAGATGTCATCTTGGTAGATTTTTCCTTTGATGAGTATTAAGTGTCCTTCCCTGTCTCTTTTGATTACTTTTGGTTGAAAGTATATTGTATTAGATATTAGGATGGACACTCCAGCTTTCATCTTGGGTCCATTGCTTGGAAAACTTTTTTTTCAACCTTTTACTCTGAGGTGATATCTATCTTTATTGCTGATGTGTGTTTCTTGTATGCAACAGAATAATGGATCCTGCTTTCCATATTCTGTTAGCCTTTGTCATTTTATTGGGAATTGAGTTCATTGATATGAAGAAATACTAATGATCAGTGACTGTTATTTCCTGTTATTTCATTGTTGTTTTTATTAGTGTGTGTGTGTGTGTGTGTGTGTGTGTGTGTGTGTGCGCGCGCGCATTCTCTCCTTATTTTTGCTGGAATGGAATTATTTCCTGTGTTTTATTTGATATGGTTATCCTCCTTTGGTTGGAGTGTTACAACTTGTATTTTCTGTAGGGGTGGATGTTTGGATGGATATTTTTTGGATTTGGATTTCTCTTGAAATATCTTGTTTTCTTCATCTACTGTGATTGAGAGTTTTGCAGAATGTAGTAGTCTAGGTTGGCATCTATGGTGTTTTTAAGGTTGCAAGATATCTGAGCAGGCCCTTCTGGCTTTGAGAGTCTCTGTTGAGAATGTAATTCTGACAGGTCTGCCTTTGTATGCTACCTGGTCTTTTCCCCTTGTCACTTTTAATATTCTTTCTTTGTTCTGTAGGTGTGGTGTTTGGATTATTATGTGACAGAATGATTCTCTTTTCTGTTCTAGTCTACTTGGGATTCTATGAGCTTCTTGTATGCTTAGAGGCATCTCTTTCTTTAGGCTAGGAAAGCTTCCCTCTATGATTTTGTTGAGAATATTTTCTGGTTCTTGGTTCTGGGACTCTTCACTTTCTTCTGTTCCTATCATTCTTAGGTTATATCTTTTTCATGTTATCCCATATTTCCTGGGTGTTTTGTGAAAAGAATGCTTTAGATTTAACATATTCTTTGATTGTTGTATCAATTTCTTCTATGGTATCTTCTGTGCCTCAGATTCTTTCTTTCATGTTCTGTATTCTGTTGGTAGTGTTTGCATCTGTTGATCCTTTTCTCTTCCCTAGGTTTTCCATCTCCTGGATTTCCTCAGTTTGTGTTTTATTTATTGCTTTTATTTCTGCTTTCAGATCTTGCACAGTTTTATTTATTTCCTTCACCTGCATAATTGTACTTTCCTGTATGTACTTCAGGGATTTGTTTCCTCTTTAAAGACCTCTAGCTATTTGGTTGTACTTTCCTGTATTTCTTTAAGCAAATTATTCATTTCCTCTTTAAAGGCCCCTATCTTCTGTATAAGTTTGGATTTAAGGTCATTTTCTTGTGTTGGGATAGCCAGTGCTTGCTGTACTGGGGTAGCTGTGCTTTAGAGGTGTCATATTATTGTGGCTTTTATTTATTGTGTTCTTTTGAGGGCATCTGTATGGTTTTGGTCCATGGACGTTCTTGTTGTAGTAGGTATTAGGAGAGGGCAAACCTGGATGGTCCTGGTATGGCAGGCCTCAGATGGATATCCCTGAGGTGTATGGTTTTGGACCTGAACTTCTGTATGGTTTTGGAGCTTCGGGTCCTATGAAGGTGAGTGGAGACTTTTCAGAAGAGTGAAGGTTTCCCTCAGCTAGCAGGCTTCTCAGGGCAACTTGTCTTGGTCCAGAGGGCTCAATCAGCAGGAAAAATGGGTTTTGGAAGGGAAGTTTACCTGTATGTTTCAGGAGTCTGATGGAGGTGAAGGAGAGTTGGCAGGAGAGTGGGGATCCTCCCTGGGATAGCAGGATGCTTAGGGAAGCTTGGCTTGGCCAAGAGGGCTCAGCCAGAAGGGAAGATTGGTTAGGGAAGGGAAACTAGCCTACATGGTTCAGGAGTCTCAGGTGTGGTAGAAGTAGGAAACGAGGCAGTAGGAGAATGGAGGTCACTCTGGGATAGCAGGCTGCTCAGGGCAGCTTGGCCTGGCCTAGAGGGCTCAGAGAGCTGGGTCATATTTGAAAATTTTAAATAACAAACACTGAAAGTACCAGAGTTCAGGAAATGTGACCTTAAGTCAAGACATTGTTTCATGAAGTTTACAAAAAAAGCATAATATTTAAAAGAAAATAAATAAACTTACTTGTATCAAAATTAAAAACTTTCTGCTAGATCTGATAGAACAAATCTATAATCTAACACTTGGTAGATTAAAGCAGAAGAATCATAAATTGCAACCTAATCTGGAGTACATAGAGAGACCCTACTACAAAAGCCACAATACTGTAAGAACTGTTTCTTAGCCAAAGACACAGAATGGCTTATTTGTATTATAGGTCACTTTAAACAGATGATTATGAATTTTGAACATACTTATTATTTTGCCCTCCTTTTTCTGTATCTCATCCCTCATTAATTAAATCCCCTTCTCATTTTTCCAATTCCACCCTACAGATCACTTTTCTATTGCTATTCCCCCCTCTTTTTCTTCCTAACCCCAATCCTTTTGACTTTTCCAGTTTCTGCAGTTAACTCCAAGGTCTATACTCACATCTGAGGATTTGGAGCTAGGAGCTTCAGATGAGAAAAAACATGTGACATTTGTTTTTGTGGGGCTAGATTATCCAACTAAATATGAGATATCTTTTCTAGTTCAGAAATTTAACTAAAAATTTACTGTTATGTAAGATTGAAAATAAAACTAAAATTAAGTGGAACAAAGGATATACACACAGGATGAAAAGAATTCTGAAAAGCCTGCATTTGAATATTTTTCTAATGGAAGGTTTCTCTAGACATATAGAAATTTATGTATATCAACAGAAAATTAAATCTCCAAGCAGACTCATGAAATAGTGGACATTCAGAAAGCACGAAAGTTCCCAGTTTAAATTCTGGGCTTTGCTTTGTGTCCATAGAAAGGAAACTTGACCTTACCAGGGTCAAGTTTATTAGCATTTTCTATAGGATCGATACAGATTTTGCAGTAGTATTTCTGTTTATGCAGACCTATTCATGTTTACCCAGCCTAGTTTTTAATCCTCTTACCTTCTGTTTCAGATTATGTTAAATAAATGATAAAATGTTAAGAGTACCAGTTTCATTTATAAATTGCAATAATGTGGTAATGTGTAGATTATTTGTTTGATAATGTGACATACCATGCCTGTGATGGTTTGAATATACTTGGCCCGGGAGGTATGGCACGGTTGGAGTAGGTGTTTCACTGTGGTCATGTGCTTTATATCCCTTTTCCTAGCTGCCTAGAAGCCAGTCTTCTCCTAGCAGCCTTAAGATGAAGATATAGAACTCTCAGTTCCTCCTGTACCATGCATGCCTGGATGCTGCCATGCTTCCACCTTGATGATAATAGACTGGACCTCTGAACCTGTAAGCCAACACCAATTAAATGTTGTTCTTTATAAGAGTAGACTTGGTCATGGTATCTGTTCACAGCAGTAAAACCCTAAGTAAGACAATGTCATATCATTTGACTGTAGGAAAAATAAGTATATTCTTTTTTTATATTTGTATAATATGACAAATGCCTGATAAATAACAAAGTTTAATTACGCTGTCTACTTTGGGGGGATATACAAAACAATAGGAATTTTGTATGAAGGAACAAAAGAAGTACAATAAACTTTTTGCCATATACCTTTGAAATATTTTACAATAAGTCATGTTAAACAATTAAAACCAAGCATGGTGGTACCTACCTTTAATCCTAGTAGTCTAGAAACAAAGATAAATAGAGCTCTGTGAGTTCATGAGCATTCTTGTTTACATAATAAGTTTCAGGTCAACCAGAGCTACATAATGATATTCTGTGTTAAAATAATAATAATAATAATAATAATTTTAAAAGCAAATAAATATACTTTAAAAACATAGGATTTTTTCTAAAGTTATTTTCAGATAATGTACTAAAAGGACAGTAAGACAAAAAAAGGTCCACAAGAATAATGTTTATTCTAAAATGTAAATATGCTCATCAAGGTAAGCTTAACACCGTTCAGACACTTAACAGTTTTATGTGACTTTCAAAGATATATTGAAATCAAAAACTCCCCAGAAAATCTCTGTAACCAGACATTTAATTATCAAATTTTAGTAATTTATTTTTCTAATTTAGTAGTTTTTAATTAAATGTCTTTCACATGTCAATTCTGTCTAATTGGTAAACACTCAAACACTGTGTTATTTGAAGTTTAATTTACTTAAAATGTAAAGTAATTTCACAATACTAAACACTTTTTATTTTTATCCTCTCAGATGAGCGCATCTTTCATCAGAGAAACTACTTTTAGTTTGTTTGTTTGTTTTGCTTTACAGCAGACAGTGATTAATACAGAGACCCACAACTAGCAGAACATGCAGAAATAAGACGATGTGGAGTGCTCAGCTCTAAATAAGACACCTAGGGAGCAGTAAATCTGCAGAAGAACAATATGTGATTGCCATGGCAGAGCCCTACATAGATGTTAAAATTGAAGCTTAAAGAGCTGAAGAAATTTGATCAAAAGCATACAGCTATTAATGCAGACAGGACCAGAAGTTCATCTATGTCATTCCCCACGTAAATTCTCCTAGTGTTTCCTCCTTCAAGTTCAACACAATTTATGTCTTTCTCCTCCCATTGACCTTTACAGGTCCTACTATAATAAACACAATGCCAAGCCCATCTTCGTGGCATTTATGAAGAACTTTCAATCGTCTATCCACTGATGTTTACTTGACAACCTTGGAAGACAGAGAAAATATTTTCTCCTGAGAAAGAAAAAGATTGTTTTCTGGACCAGGATAATAAAGACCAAGTCTCCCTGCACAGGAAATGTGGGACAGGTTTTGCTAGAATTTTGTTGCTGTTGTTGTTGTGACTTTGGGAGTGGGGGATGAGTATTCACATGCAGGCTTATTGTGCTTAAGTCACCTTCTGGGCACTCATTACAAGTGCCGTGGGACTTGGGAAGGAGTGGAGATTAAATCAAGACACACATAAACTTCTTGATTCCTACTTTGCCTAGTAATAAAGTCCCAGGGGTCATATATGATAAGCAAATTTGTTACCTTATAATTTCTTCAAAATCATAAACTTTTCACAGTTTTTGAGAAGAGTGGGATCTATTAATATCATAAACCTACTGGCTTATCCCAGTGCATTTAATTGGGTGGCATTCAAACATTTGAATTTTAGTGACCCTGAATGTATAAAAAAATATGTTGTGAATATTTAGCCACAAAATAATTTTCTCAGTCAGAAATCCAGTTTTTGAAATAGTAAAACAACTTGATATATCTCAGTAAGTCGTAATACATTTTTTGGTCTCTTTTATAACACTAAAGGAAAATTTGATGAAACAAATAATAAAATACATCTTCCATTCTGAGAAGGCAGTCTACTGTTTAAATTAATCATAGTAGAGTATTGACATTTATAAAAAAAAATGTCTTGAGTCCTTCAGTTTTAAGTCAATGAGATTGGATTTCAGATTCTATTTTATTTCATTTTGAAAAGAAAACAAATCATCCTTACACTAAAAGAAATTTTATTCTTATTGTTCTAAATCTGCTACTTATCCGGTTAAAATTGTAACAACAGCTGAGTGACAAATACCCTGTCATTGATTTTAAGTAATGTAAACTGCAAATACAAGTAAAACATTAAATGTTTTCTGTATCTTTTGCTAGTACAACAGCTTCCTAAAGTAGAGACTTCTGATCTTTAAACCCTGATCTTTAAACTTCTGATCTTTCACATAATTAATGAGCAGAATGATGCAATGCACACAGGGGGAAGAGAATGTTGTACTTTGGAAGGCCATGGGGAATAATATAAAAACAAAATTAGACAATACAGGCTTTGGAATAAGGAGATTAAAAATCAAGGTTCTTGCATCAGATCTTAGAGTGCCCATCTTCCCCCTTTTAGACTGGGTTAGTCATTTGTAGAAGAGTGAGAAAGGATGGGTATGCAGAAAGAAAAAGACAGTTCTATTAAATATCAGCTAATTTCTGAATATTCAGTAGGTACTTGAATGTGCCAAGGAGTCTTATTATAAAGTGTAAGATAAAGCACCCAGATTCTCACAGATCCTGTTTTGAGATCTCTGCACTTCTGTAAATTCTGCCTACTTTTTTTCCAGAATTATTTATGCAGAAAACATACAAGAAGAAAAGGCAAGGAAACTTTTCTCTTATCATGCTACCTGTTACACCCAAGCCATGCCTTTTCCTATGGTTCAGACTCCAAAACCAGTAGCCTATTTTAAAACAACAGGGTAAATCTCATCTCTCCTTAACGCACTACATATAACAATTAATTTCCTGAAACTTTATGCCCTTCCAGTTGATCATACAACTTGTGATTCCAAACTTTAATAAGCATTGGAACCAGACCAGATGCATCCTCTATGCACAGATGTACTGTGCATGAGGTTATTTTGGCTTGAATATGAAATGTCCTCCATAGGTTCCTCTGTTAAAGACTTCATCTCCAGTAGGTAGTGTTATTTAGATTGCTGAGATGGTAAGAACTTCAGCAAGTGAATAAGAGAACCAGCCACTGGGCACATGAATCTAAAGATTATACCTGTTTCTTGGTCCTTCCTTCTAACTGTTGCTGGTCACAGTAAAATTGAGAGCCTCTAATACTGTAGTCATGATGTTCCACCTCAGGCCAAGAATCAATGGAGCAAAGAACTACGGGTGAAACCTTGGATTTTTGTGAGCTAAGCATCTCTGTTCAGGTATTTAGTCTCAGTAATAATAAAACATTCACAGTGCTGCATGATTTGGGACCAATGTCACTCACAGATGCTGATATATTTGACAATCCCACCTCCAAGTTATCAGTGAGAAGTTCCATGTTACCAAGAGCACAGAAGAAGAGCTTTCCCAGACTTAGTGGCTTTTAGGATCTTATTCATTTTTAATTTAAATTTTAATATTTTTTTGAAGATTCCATGTGTGAGTACTATATTTATACAGTTCCTACCATGGCTTCCCCCTGCTCGAACTCTTCCCATTATTCCAACTTATTTCTTAATTGATGTGACAAACACCTTTACTTTTCCTTTCTGGTGAAGATTAATATTAACAGGAAAATAGCAACCCCTTTATTGCACCTTATTATTGTGATAGCTATAGATAAAAAGGTTGTGAAAACTTTTTTTAAAAGATTAGTTTATATTATAATTTCAAGAGCTATTCTAAAGTTATTCCATACTTTTAAATTTTCATTCAAATGAAATATGGTTATATAGTATATTGCTATTTAATTGGTTACACATATATTATGTCTAGTCTTTCCTAAGGTGTCCTAATAAAAATATTTCTAAATAGCACAAGTTCAAAATACTGCATTTATGTAGGCTATGGTTTTACAAGCCAGTAACCCCAGGACTCAGGAGGCTGAAAACATACATACATTCATACACACATAGAGTTACACACATATACATGCATATACTCATACACATATACACATATGCATATACACATATATACATATTCCCACTTCCACGTACACACATACGAATACACACATACACAAATGCATACATACATGCATATGCATACATATACACACTAGATTATTAAAACTTTTATTGTGATTGTATGATTATTAATAGTTAAAATTTATAAGGCATCTACTAGGAATAAAAGTCAAGATAATTACTTTCAAAAAAGTGCATAATATAATATCACTAAACACAATAATGGGGATGTGGAAAATCATTGTCACTTTGCCATAGTTATGCAGTCTCTCATAAACTCATATAAAATTATGCACTAAGCTTGTAAAACTATTTAAATGTTCATAAACAAACCACTGAAAATCACTAACCTCAATTTGTTAGGTAAACATAATCTTGAAACTAGAATCAGACAAACTTTACACTTAAAACTATAATCTATGTGTACAACTCATGAAAACAAACATTACATTGTTTCTAAACATTAGGAAATCTTACCCTGTAATTATAAAATGACTATCGTTTTCAGAATCCATTGGGGTTTACAGAAGGAATAAAACATTGGCTAAACATTCAATCCATTTCACCAGGTGTTCAGAATGAAGTTTCTCATTAAATGAGAAAAGTTTCTTCCACGTGATAAACATCTGTTAAATAGCTACAAGTAACAGCATTCTTAAGATATGGGAAAACAGACAAAGAACAGCAAAACAAAAACCACATTTTCTGCTACTGTTTCATTCAGTATTGTACTAGAGAGCCTAACCAGAAGCATAAAGAAGTGAAAAGGGATGTCAATATAAAAGGAAAAAAAGCTGTTTCTATTCACAGATGGTATGCTCACATACTCACAAAGCAAATAATCATAGTCAGAATGTCTTCCTTCTATATATAGTACTCAGACGACTGAGGCAAGAACACTTCCACAAGTTTCATGCTAGTTAACCTACAGAAAGAGCCTGTCTCAAGAATGCTAATAGAAAGAGAATGGGAACATAGCTCACTTTGTATAGAGTCTTTGCTAAGAATGCAGGAAGCCCTAGGTTCAGTGCCCAGCACATAGCAAACTGTGGTGGTCCCTGCCTATCCCAGCACTTGGAAGGTTAGGATAGGAGAATCAGATCTTCAATGTCATCCTCTGCTCCATAGAAAATTTAAAGCACACCTAGTCTACATAAGACCTTGTATGATGGTTTGTTTATGCTTGGCCCAGGGAGTAGCACTATTAGAAGGTGCAGCCCTTTTGGAATATGTGTGGCCTTGTTAACATAGGTGTGGCACTGTGGGTGTGGGCTTTAAGACTTTCATTTTAGCTGCCTGGAAGTCAGTATTCTTCTAGAAGCCTTGAGATGAAGATGTAGAATTCCCAACTTCTGCACCATGCCTGCCTAGATGCTGTCCTGCTCCCACCTTGATGATAATGGATTGAACATCTAAACCTGTAAGCCAGCCCCAATTAAATGTTGTCCTTATAAGAGTTGCCTTAGTCATGGTGTCTGTACATAGCAGTAAAACCCTAACTAAGATGCCCTGACTCAATAGGGAAGGAAAGAAGGAAGAAAGGAAGGAAGGAAGGAAGGAAGGAAGGAAGGAAGGAAGGAAGGAAGGA
>JADRCD010232765.1:7499-28204 GCA_019843815.1 Montemys delectorum
GCTGTCTTCAGACACAGCCGAAGAGGGCGTCAGATCTCATTACAGATGGTTGTGAGCCACCATGTGGTTGCTGGGGAATTGAACTCAGGACCTCTGGAAGATCAGTCAGTGCTCTTACCCGCTGAGCCATCTCTCCAGCCCCTCTAATGGGTTTCTTTTGTTGTCCATGGCTCTCTTGGAGCAGGCACTTAGCTCATGCCATGTATACATTTTTTTGAAAGGTATGTTTATTTATTTGGGGTGGAGAGCATGTCACAGGGTCTGTGTGGATGTCAGAGGATAAGTTGCAGGAGTCAGTGCTCACCTGTAGGTCCTGGGGATCAAACCTTAGTCATGAAGCTGGACAGCAAGTGCTTTTATCTATCTCCCCAGCTCCCTGAATATACATTCTATTATAAAAAGCCTTTCAAGCATCCAGAAGGGTTAAGAGAATTGTACAGACTGTGTGGGCATAGTGGTACAGAGTCAGCATTTGGTAGACGGAGGCAGAAAGGCCATAAGTTCAAGGCTAGCTTTGGCTACATAACAAGTTCCAGGCTGGGATAGGCAACACAGTGAGACTCTATCTAAAAAAACCCCAACAGCTATGATAAACAGACAAAAAGAAAGTAAAGTATCTACATGCTTCCTACCCGGAGCCCACAAGGCATCATGTAATAGTTTTGCTCTATTGCATTTTCCTTCATCTCCCTAACCTACCCATCCACCTCCTGCCCATCCCTTCCTCCATCTCCCTCTCCACACGGTGAACATGAAGACTGAGCCCAATAACATTTACTTTCTTTCTCTTTCCCACACACTAATTATCCTGCTACATACATGCACACACCAACACCCCCACAACTATGTATAAAACCCAGTGCATACATACTACACATGATTTATTAGCATGCCAAATCCACACGTGCACTCTTCATAGCCACACACATCCTCATAGCAAACCTCACGTTGCCCTGTGCACCTCTGCTCACTGGCACTCAGAGCAGACTCCTGAGGTCTCTGATGGAAACATCTGCAGAACTCATATCTCTTCGCACCTGGCAGCACTCCTCTGTTTGCTTGTCTCTTCCACCTTCGTCCTTCTTCATCCCAGATGCTTCCCACACAGGAAGTCAGAGCCCTCGGGAATGGGGAACAAAGCCCACCAGGTCATTCTCTCTCTGCCAACAATGGCTGTCATCATGGCTGCTGCTCCATCCTCAGCATCCAGACACACATCTATGACTGTTGGTTGGAAGAAGGTCTCAAGGTGATCCAGAGGTATGTATACTGGACATCTGCACTTGCATCTGTGCATGCATGATACCACATGCGCTGAACATGTGCTGAACATACACTGTGAATACACATCTGGCTGTCTCTACACATCCAGATGTATTTTCAGGTTATCATTTCGAGGTACTAAGTCTATCTGCCCTTCCTTCCTTCCTTCCTTCCTTCCTTCCTTCCTTCCTTCCTTCCTTCCTTCTTTCTCTCCTCTCTCCCTCCCTCCTTCCCCCTTCCTTTCCTCCCTCCTTCCTACCTCTCCTTTCTTTTTTTTCTCCCTCTGTCTTCTCTTCTTTCCCCCTTTTACCTCTCTCCCTATTCTCTTTCTCTTTTCCTTTCTTTTCTTCCCTTCCCCTGCTCTCTTTCCTTCTCTCCCTCCCTCCTTCCATCCCTCTTTCCTTCCTTCCTTCTTGCTTATTGGACTTTTTTGAGGCATGGTCTCACTCTGTAATCCACGTTGGCCTCATGTATTCATGGCGATACTACAGCCTAACATTCTAATCACTGGGATTACAGACCGGAGACATCATGTTTATCAATCTACCTCAAGGACCTTGGTCACATAACTGGCATGTGATGTCCAGATGTGACTCTCTGACCATGTGTTCTCAGCCAAACATCTGACAGTAGGGTTTAAATGCTCCATCTCTGATGTCCCATCCTCTGGAAGGACCTGGGCTTCATCCTAGGTCTGCTCATGACCACTAGGTACATCCCACCTTTGGTACATCTTACAGGAGATGTTCTTTGCCAAGTGCCAGCAGCCACAGGCACTTGTGAGCGGTTCCTGCCCATGTTGGGACTGTTGCTTCAGCTCCCACGCACCTCTGAGAGGAAGGACAGTCCTGTTCAAGAGCCAGGTAGAAAGTGATTATGCCTCTTCCCAGGTGCTCCCCCAGTCCCAAGCCCTCATTACCCTACATGCATATTCATGAGGGATGGCCTCTCTACTCTGTAAATGGGTCAAAAGCAGGAAGTAGAGGCCAGTGCAGAGATCTGAGGCCCAGGGGACAGAGCCTCAAAGCAGGAGCACGTCTGAGTCCTCATGGACGGGAGGATGGTGAGAGGATTGGGTACCAGTGAACTGTGCGAAGTTAGGGGGCACTGAGGACTTGGGGAGGATTTAGTTCCTATATTTCATATTTGAAAAGTAAAGTCCAGGAATAGTAAGACAGAGAACCCTGGGGCGAAGGGCATAGGGAAGCCAAGGCTTGCTTCCGATGGGGACTAGGGAGTTGAGCATGGACCACACAGGGGGATGGACCAAATGACCCTGGCAAATTTTTCTCAGTGAGTCTGATTTCTGTGCCATTAAGCGGGAAAGCTGAATCCAGTGTCCTAGCACTCCCGTGAGGATTGGAGAGGCTGGGTGACTTGTCATGGTCACACAGCTGCTAACTGTGATCTTGTCTTTGGAGGTGTGAGAGACAGAGTTATTCTAGTCTCATACAGGAGGCTTAAGACTGAGGGGAAGGCTGATGGGCTGAGGCTGCCAGGCATCTAAGCAACCAGGCTTTCGACTCTCCTGTGATTTTTGTTGTTGTTTGTTTGTTTGTTTTTTGAGACAAGGTTTCTCTGTGTAGCCTTGGCTATCTTGGACCTCATTCTATAGACCAGGCTGGCCTCGAACTCAGAAATCCACTGGCCTCTGCCTCCTGAGTGCTGGGATCAAAGGCGTGTGCCACTATCTCCCAGCTCGATCCACTTCCTAATATCATGTCTGCAACAGCTCCTGATATAACCAGAGCAAAATGATTGTTTCCATTTTACAGATGAGAAGTGTAAGGCTAAAGGAGGAGGAGGTACCCGGACAGGACTACACGGTGAGTAGCATGCACAGGGCTGGTCCCTCCCTACAGGGTGATGCAGGGGATTCCAAAGCCTCGGTCTCAGACAAGGGTAAAGCCAGGACCATGACAGCACAGTATTCTGTTGGGAAAATTTCCAGCCTAAAACTGAGGGACCCTTTTCTGTGCTGCAGCTAAGCTAATGCCTCTTTCTCTCAGAAAACACCCACTCAACTGGCCTTGGTGGCGCATGCTTTTAGTGCTGGCACTTGGAATGCAGAGGCAGGCAGATCTCTGAGAATTTGAGGCCAGCCAGATCTACAAAGCAAGTTCTAGGCTAGCCACAGCTACAGAGATATCCTGCCTCAACCACCTCACCATCTCAAAAAGCAACTAGTTCTAAGACCATGTTCTCAAATGCTCATACCTGCTTTTTAGAGTTAAGCAGAATAACCAGGCCTGCTTCAGGGAAGGGGATGGAGGTGTCCTCAGGATGGCATAGGCTCTGGGAGGCTGCGGCAGCCTAAGGACCCCAGGTGTCACCCCTCTGTGTCTATGGGCTGGGTCATGGAAAGGAGATGCTGTTGGTGGAGGATCCAGCTGATGGGGGAGGGATACCAAGGGAGCAAGCAGACCCTGGCATGGACACCTTCAGAAGGTGGGCACCACTTCAGGCTTTGAGGACAGACATGTGTGAAAGGTGGCCGTGTGGGGCCGTTGGGGCAGGATGTTGTCACAGTGGAATGAGGAAGCAGCTCACATATCCATGCAGCACATATCCTGCCTTGCTGTGTATCTTCCTTGTGCATTGCTCTCGGGAGGGTACAGACAGAGATGAATGAATTGGTGTGTGTGTGTGTGTGTGTGTGTGTGTGTGTGTTTGACATTGTTTTCAATTCCTTCTACTTTCCAAGAGAGGTATAAATGGTTAAGGACAGGCTTTGGGGATCTAAGGTCAAGGCCACCCTTGATGGCCTCCTAGCTCAACCCCATCTGAGCTGTGCGGATCTGAGCAGCAATAGCGACAATTTCTGTGACCACAACCAGCATTTGGCCAATGTTAAGTTTACCAATAACACAAACCTCTGTTTCCTCATGTGTGAACTGGGGCAGGGAATGAATCTTTCTTGGGACAGACATGGACTCAAACGGTGCCATGAAAGAGCATGGCTCTGGCTTGCGCTCTTGCTAAGGTGAATTATATGTGAGGTCTGCTGTTCTAGATGTGCCAGGGTAGTGGGCCGAGGTTCATTTCTAGTCAGGCTGGGTGGTGAGCTTGTGGTCATGGTTCTCTTCATCCAGAAGATGTGGGATGTGAGCAAAGCTTCGAAAGCACCACAGGTGGACAAGGAGAAGGACTTTCAGGAGGAAGGCACCAGGTGGGCTGATGTGTGGAGGAGGGAAAGTGCAGGGTATTTGCAGAACAGCTCTGGCAAGATTACCAGCTCAGCCAGGTGCTGTATGAATCATCTGGGGAAGCAGTTAGGCCGGATCTTTGGCCCCTGGGGCCAGTCAAACCTATGGACTTCCTTCCCTAACATTATCTGGTCTAGAGTTGATGGGGGAGAAGGCTGGGGTGAGCTACCATAATTACAGAACTCTGCTGCTGCGTCTCACACCTGATCCTGGGGATGACCTGCCGGGATGCCCTCTCCCACCCAGTGACCTCCTTAGTTAGGAGGTCATGGTCGCACACAGATGAGGAGTGAGGAGTGCTGAGCAGTGTGTGTGTGTGTGTGTGTGTGTGTGTCCAAGACCTCCAGTAGTTTGAAGACCAGGTGGATGGAGAGGAAGGGGTCTGAACAAGGACGAATGTAGGGCCATAACAGGGATGGGAATGATGTGGGCTTTTACTCATGGAACGTTGGCTGTGTGTTCTAACATCCCCATGAGGTAAGAACCTTTAGTTTCAATAGGGAAAACTCAGAGAAGCAAAGTAGCCTCTCTTGTCCTCCCTCTGTCTGTACGTCTGTCCTTTCCTCCCTCCCTCCATCTCCTCTTTTCTTCCGAAGGATCTCATGTAGCCCAGGTTAACCTAGATCTGCAGCCAAGGATGATTTTGAATTTGTGATTCCTGCCTCCTGAGTGCTGGGTTACACGCATGAGCCACCATGCCCAGTTTTATGTGGCTCAAACCCAGGACTTCATGCATGCTCTGTAAACACTCTACCGACTGAGCTACATCACCATCCCTCCTTTTGCCTAGTAATTTGTCATTCAACACCCATAAATTGAGCCGATGTTTTGTGCCAAGATCCAAGAGAAGACTACCTCTTATGTCCTCTAACAGTGGCAGTATTGGGGGTCGGTCACACAATGGCCCTGGTGAAGTTCAAATCCAGATGTATTTCCAAATCCTCGCTTTGGTTCAGTATACAATCCTAGCTCAGAGTTGAGTTGGGCTGTGCCCCCGTCGTTGCTGGACTTTCCCTCATCTCAGCCTCTTTAGGAAAAGTCTGGCGCCAGCCAGCACCTGGCCCAGGTGAGTCCTCGGAGGCCCCGAGCGTCGCCGGAAAGTGACGAGCGGCTTCGGCAGGTGGGGCGGGGCCGGGGCGGGGATGGGCTTGGGGTGGGGCCAGCCAAGAGCCTGGAGTCCCACCGGATCCGGGATCCGAGGCCGGTACCCCGCGCCCCGCGCCCCGCATCGCCATGGGGGCCTGTCTGGGGGCCTGCTCGCTGCTCAGCTGCGTGAGTGCCCACCCCGTCCCTGCCGGGGCCCTGCTCACTTTTTCTCTACCTTCTTCCACCATGTACTTTCTTCTTTTTGCTTCCTCCAAACTTGCCTTTCTGGGGCCCCACCGGTGCCCTTCTTATCCTCATCCCGCAGCCGCTCCACTTCGGCCGCGGTGCGCCGGACAGCTGGTGTCGCGGCTCGGGTGACCGCGGGGGAGGGGTGGGGCGCGGCCCGTCGCCTTTGGCGCCGCCACTCCGGGAACCGGGACACCGAGGCCGGCGGCGGGTGCAGGGAGCCCCGCGGCCACTGCGCGCTCCCCAGCTCGGAGCGCCCCCCGGGTGCGTGGCGCGTCTCTCTCCAGGGCGCGCGCGCGGGACTCTTTGTGTAACTGGCAGGGTCCCGGCCCCGCTGTGCCTACGTTTCTGTCTTTCTGGCAGAGCGTCCGCATTCTGTCTGCCCCTGTCGCTTGGCTTAGTCTGTTCTTTTGTGTTTGTCCCGTTCACATCTCTAGGGTGCGAGCTCCGTCTGTCTGTCTGAGCGTCACAACCGGCTCCGTCTGCATCCTCTCTCGGCGCGCAGTCCGGCCCGCTCACTCTAGGGCACTCCCCCTGCAATCGCTGGACCCTTTCCCTCCTGCTCGAGCTAGAAAGGGGATGGGGGTTGGGTGAGAAGGGTGGGAAGGAGCCCCCCCTCTCCCAGCCCGCTCTTGAGCGAGGTTGGTGTCGGTTGTCACTGACTACCTGTGCCAAACTTTGGATTTGGGAAGACTCAGAAATCGAGGGAGGTTGAGTGTGCCCACCTTGTTGCCAGTGCTGGGGACCAGGCTGGTGACCAGCTCTGTTTTTGGGGGCAGCAACCAGCATAGGGGAGGGGATTGAGTCATACCCGTCCGGGAGGCCCCTACTTTCCCAGCCCCCTTTCCTCTCCTTCCTCCCCTCATTAAATCTGAGGTTCTTTCAGACAGCTCCCTCCCCTTCTGGCCCCACACAAAGAGGGGCGGAGAGGGGCTCCGGCGGCTGCTGAAGGAAGGTTTAGGATTTGCATCCTTTGTCCCTGATTTGTGTGCGTGTTAGGAGCGGGTGCCCAGGAGAGAGCTGGGCATCTAGAGGTTTTCTTTGTAGCCATTTTCTGAGAGTGAGCTCAATCTGGAGAGGCAGTGGAGTGGGTCCCTGGACACAGCTCTTGTCCTCTCTTGGGCCTCTCTTTCCACTGAAATGTGTGTGTTTGTGTGTGTGTGTGTGTGTGTGTGTGTGTGTGTGTGTGTGTTGTGCCCTAGCCTGAACAGGAGATCAGAGTAAAGCTATTGCTTGCTGATGCCCATACCCCTTCCTGGTTTGCTTCCTGGTTAGAGAGGGAGACCTTCCCACTCACAGGCTGTAAGATTCCCATCTGGTCTTGCCTGGTTACCAATGCCCTACTGGGACAGGGGCAGTTCTGCCAATCCTCATATCTCGATCTCTCCATGCATGAGCTGAAGGCCACAGCAGTACCTCCTTTGGTATACTCTTGGTGATATGGACAGATGAGAGGTGGAAACTGCCACCCAGCTCCTGTGTACAGTGAGTGGGCATTGTGGAAGCTGTTGCCTCCCTGGAGGAGGTGTAGGTGGAGAATTCCATCTGGAGAACAGAGCCAAGAACTGCTCTGAGTCACCCAGTCTGCAGTCTACAGAGCCGAGGCCAGCCAGGCTTGCTCAGACCCTCAGCTTACTGGGGAGTTAGCTCTCAGGTTACACAGCAAAAGAAAGCACAAGGGAATTCAGTCAGGTTTAAAATCTGAAGCCAGAGAGCTGAGAGATGGCTCAGCAGTGAAGAGCACTGGCTGCTGGTCCAGAGACCCCAGGTGGGATTCCCAGCACCCACATGGCAGCTCACAACCATCTGTAGCTCTAGTTCCAAGGTATATGATGACCTCTCTGATCCCCCTTGGGCGCTGCGTGCACGTAATGCATACAAATAAAACAACTAAAATAAAAATGTTAAGAGTCTGAAGTGAGATGTAGAGAGATGCAAGTCTGCCACCCCACTATTTAGAATGTTGAGGCAGACGTTCAATGGGCTTCCACTACATAGTGATTGTCAAGCAAGCCTGGGATATATATTCCCTGTCTAAAAAAAAACCCTCCCTCTTGATCCAGGTGTCTTCTTTTACCCATGCCCCCACCACATTCTGGGGGAGAATCAGAAGCTACATAGTGTCTAACATCTGTAAAGGACCTGCGGCTGGCTTTATTTCCTCTGATATTTAGTGTGCCAGGTGCTGTACTAAGGTCTTGGATCCTGCCGTCTCACTGATTCTCCATGAAGCCCTCTGGCATTGCTATCCTGTTTTAGAGGTGACCGTGCCAACAATGGCCACCACTCACTCTGTCCTTATTGGGGGCACCCAGGAATTGAGCTGCCTTGTGACTTAGGCCCAGCATTGCAAAAAGGATACTTATTTATTTATAAATATTTATTTATTTATTTATTTATAAATATTTACTTTCCTCACTGCAACAAAGTACCCAACAAAAGCCACTTAAGGAGGGAAGGGTTTATCTTGGCTCACCCATGGAGGGGTCTGTCAATTAAGACAGAGCTGGTCACATGGCCCCGACAGTCAGGAAGTGGAGAGAGATAGATGCTCAGATCTTTTTCTTCTCTTCCTTCAGCCCAGGACTCTAGACCAGGGAATGTTGTCATCTACATTTACATGGGTCATCCCACCTTGGTTGACTAATCTAGATACTCCCCCCCTCCGCCCCCTTGTAGACATGCCTGGATGTTTGTATCCCAGATTATTCTATATCCTGTCAAACTGACAGTCAACAGTAACTGTCACTCTGTACATGTGTCCTTTTGATTAATCTTCACAGACACCCCAGTGATGTGATTGATATTATTCCCATTTCTGACTGGGTTTGTGGCATAGCTGGTAGAGTACTTGCCTAGTGTGGATGAAGCCCTGGGTTCGATCCCCAGTATAGCATAAACTAGACATAATGGTACACACCTACAACCTTAGCACTTGGGAAATGGTGGCAAGATCCTGCCAGGAAGTGGTGGCGTATACCTTTAATCTCCCTCTTGGGAGGCAGAGGCCAGTGGATCCCTGAGTTTGAGGCTAACCTGGTCTACAGAGTGAGTTCCAGGACAGTGAGAGCTTACCATGTCTCAACCCCCCCCCCCAAACAAACAAACAAATAAACAAAAACAAAAAGTTGAATTTTAAAATGAATAAAAAGAAGGATCCAAAGTTTTTGATCATCTTTAGCTTGAGTACTATGCCTGGGAATTGTCTCAGAGAACCAATCCCCATTGCTGGTGGAGAAGCTGGATCAGCTAGATTCAATGATTTCCCCACAACAAAACAGCATTAGATGGTACAGGGGGACTCTCCTGAATGCTGGCAGCACCCTGCTTCCATGAAAAGTTGACCTGTGGGAGAGAAGGGTTTAAAGATTTATTTATTTGTATGTGTGAATGTATGGGCAAGCACATGTGTGCATGCACACATGTGCATCTACAGAAGCCAGATGAGTGTCAGACGTCCTCTCTACCTTTCCCTTTGGAGTAGGTCTTTCCTTGATCCTGGGGCTCATGTTTTCTTGGCTAGGTTGGAAGCCAGCAAGCTCCAGCTATCCTCCTGTCTCCACTCTGCCCAGAAGCTTGGCTACAGGTGTTCATGAGACCCGTGACTTGTTCCGTGGGTTCTAGGATCTGAACTCTGGTCCTCAATGGTAGCAGTGAACACTCTCACCCGCTGAGCTGTTTCTCCGGACCCAGGAGAGGTTCTGATGAAAAGATGGGAAGACCCCAGGTGTTTCTGGGTGCCTGGGTTGATGAGAGATTTTTGTATTCTCCTGGCTGTGACCCAGATGTCACCTTTTGCCTGGCATTTGCATTGGTCAGGTGAGTCCTGCCCTAGAGGAGGAGACAGGCTGGGCTCACAGAGGGTGAGTCACACAGCCTGGATGGCCTTCAGTTTTAGGGAGGGTTGTGCATGTGAGGAACTGTGCAAGGCATGGGCTCAAACTCTGGCTTAGCATCCTCTCATTTGCCCACCATGGGCAGTACATAATCCTCTCCATGTCTATCGGAGCAACAATGATACTCACCCCTCACCGGTGTAGGAATTAAACAGGACGGAGAGGGGTGCAGGGACACATTGTGTAGCAGCCAACCCATAAACACCACATGGTGGTGAATTGCTGAAGACTGCCAGTGAGGAAGTGGGGATACCAGAGACACCAGGAAACTCAGAGCTCTATATGCAGATCCTGAGCTTGGCCAAGCTAGTGTCCTGCCCGAGAGCCCATTTCATAGATAAGGACACTGAGTCCAGGGATGGGGAGAGAGAGAGCTTTTCTCAGGTCAAAGTTGAAAGAGTTGGTGCCAAGCTGGCTCGGGACCCTCCCTGGAAAGGTGTGGGACCACCCAGTTGTCTCTCCTTCTGCAGTCAGAGGCTGGGGTGGCTCAGCCAGTGGAAGTGTGGTTTGTGGAGGCTGCAGGGTGCACCCCTGCACCAGGCTTTGGCTTTTAAATGTCAATGAAATGCTCATATCATATCATATCATATCATGTTATACAGTATAATGCCTACCATTGGGGTCTTTGATGTTTGTTTTAGTCTTGAAAGACCTTGTCATTTATCTTAGTCAGTCCTAGTTAAATGACCCAGCTCAAGCAAGTAAGTGGCACTGTCTGAATGAATGTTGTCAGTTCTGGCACCCGGTGATAACTGCCAGGGCCACCCTGTCTCCTGATGCCAGTCTTCTCTTCTGGGTGACTCAGAGCAGCCAGTGACTCTCTGCACCCCCGCTCCACCATCTGCCTCCTCATTCTGGGACCACAGTTCTGTCACGAAGGATAAATTCTCCCCAGCAGTGGGTTCTCATCGACTTTGAGGGGAAATGAGGCTACCGCCCAGTACCACTCCAGCCACCCTGGAAGTCCTGAAGACACAATGTGGCTACTGCTTCTACTGTCTTGGCCTTCCCTTCCCCTCCCTCCTCTTGGTCTCCCCCCTCTTTCTCCGTACTTTGTTTTCTTGAGACGGGATCTCACATAACTCAGGTTGGTCTTGAACTCATGTAGTTGAGGATGGCCTTGAACTCGTGATCCTCCTGCTTCTGAGTCCCAAGTTCTGGGAGGACTCATGTGGACTATTACCCCCAGCTTTGTCAGTTTGCCTTGCTGAGTATTAAACTCAAGAGCACAGTGCCCAAGGCAAGTGCCCAGTACCTCTGAGCTACAGTCTCGGTTCTCAGCAGGGGCGACAGGTTCAGGGAGGCAGAATGGCTTGCCCAATCCACCTTTCCTTTCCTCTTTCCCCCTTTCCTTTTCTCTTTTCTCCTTTCCCTTCCCCTCCCACTCCCCTCTCGCTTCTTTTTCTCTTCTCCCCACTCCTTCAGGGTCTCATGTAGCCCAGGTTAGCCTCAGACTTACAAGGTAGCTGGGGATGACCTTGAACATCTGATCCTCCTGTCTCTACCTCCTGAGGACAGGTGTGAACCACCTCACCCAGGATCTAAACCAAAGCTTTTTGCAGGTTAGGCCCCAACCGAGCTACATCACAGCCCCCAGCTTTGTGTTGTGGCAAAATACACAAATTCTGCCACTACAGCTGTTATTTCCTTTGAACCAGTACTCGGTATGCGACCCTGGCTGACTTCAGGCAGATGGGCCGAAGGGGCTCCTGCCTCGGCCTCCCTTGACTTCATTTTAGCTGGTTTTCTTACAGTTCAAGAATATTGAGTTGTTCACACTGAAATGCTGCCGTCGCCAGCACCATCTGCAGCATCTTTTCACCTCCGTAGACTGAAACCCCTGTGCATCTTCAGTCCCAGGTCCCCACACCAGCTCACGGAAACTTCCCCTCAATGAATTCTGCTGGGTTCCTTATACCATGCATGTCCTTTGTGCTTCGATTATGTCAGCCGGAACTGTGTCCTGCAGGCTGTAGCATGTGTTGGAATTTATTTCTTCGTGACACATCTCACCGTGTGGCCCAGGCTGGTCCTGAACGGTCTCTGCCTTCCTTCCAGTTGCTTGGGTTTACAGGCGTGCACCACCACACCTAGCTTTTACTTTTATAGAGTTCCGTTGACGTCCTAGTGGATATCTAGACCAAACTTCGTCTGGTCACCCACATAGAGTGGGGTTGCTCAGCCTGCAGGCAACATGGGTGTGTGTGTGTGAGAGAGAGAGAGAGAGAGACAGAGACAGAGACAGAGACACAGAGAGAGAGAGAGAGAGGGAGAGAGAGACAGAGAGAGAGAGTATTGGTTTGAGTGTGGCCTTCAGTTCTTTCAGATATACAGCTAGAAGTGAAAGCCATTTTGTTTTAAACAACTCAAAACCACGGCCCCTCCCTGAGTAAGCTCTTCTGCCTACTCAGTTCCCTACAAGTGTTTCTAGGGATAACCAGGAGAGAAGATGAACGGCTTAGGCATACCCATACCCACCTGGCTCCGGGAAAGTGTCAGCTCTCCACTGCTACCAGTGTGTAGGCACCAGAGGCTGGCAGCCACTTTCTGGGGTTCACTGCAGAGAATTCCCTAGGGCTGGTCAGATTCCAAGAAGACTTCTTGCCACAGGTCCTAGTGATACATTTTATCTCGGCACTCAGGAGGCAGAGGCAGGCAGACCTCTGTCAGTAGAGTCAGCCTGGTCTACATAGCAAGATCCAAGCCAGCCAGGTTACATAGTGAGATCATAACTAAAAAGGAAAGGAAAATGGCGGAGGCAGAGAGATGGAAGATTAGGAGTTCAAGGCCATCCTCAGCTACGTTGTAAGTTTGAAGCCAACCTGGTCGACCAGACACTGTCTCAACGAATTCAGTTTTTTTCTGCATTGCTAGAGACTGAGCCAGGTCTTGTGCCAAGCCAGCACTTAATTACTGGGCGGTGTCTTCAGACATTAATTTTTTTTTTATTTTGAAATAAAATCTCACCAAATCACTCAGGCTAGCCTTGACCTCACTCTGTAGCCTAGGCTACCCTGAGCTTGCAACCTTTCTGCCTTAGCTTTTTGAATAGCAGGTATGTGCCGCAAATGTGGCTAGAGCCTTCATTATTTTTATGTTTGTGAAATCAGCAGATGGTAATCTAATATGCTACAGCATACACACACACACACACGCACACACACACACACACCTACCTGCCCCCAGAGTAGAGCAACCCTGTTGTGGAATACCATGATGTATATATATGACAGACACACCTGGTTGTCAGCCTCCTCCTGTTACTTCTTGCCATGGACAGCTCCATAGTGCACTTCCGGGTTTTCTGTGAGCACATGCGTCTCTCCCTCCTGTTCAGAGGCCAGTGTGTCTTTAGGAAGCAGTTCTAGTGGAAACTGGTCCAGACAAAGCCAGGGTAGGGGTGCAGATCAAATGGGGTGGACTTGTGTGCTGGGAAGCACTGTGGTGGGCCTGTGTCTCTCTTAACCTGGGTCCTCTGGGTATGCATAAGGCCCCCTGGAGGAGCATCTGGGTTTTGACCTCTATGAACCAGAGTGAATTGAAACGAGCATCTCACTGGAACCTGGTAGCACTTCCGTTCCAAATCACAAAGAGAAAGTGTACCAGGCCAGAGGTGGGGCCTAATGGAACCACGCACCTGAGGTGGGAGGGGTTTGCTCCAGCCATGCAGGAATTGTTTGCTTGGCTGTGGAGGTTAGAGATTAAACAGCACTGTCATCCGGAGCCTTGAGCTGGGCAATGATATGTCTACACAAAGCCTGGCCTCTGGCAGCATAGTCTCCTAGGCTGACTTACAGACCTTGGTCATATGAAACTTTTTGGGGGTGGCGAAGGGATTGAGCTGGCTGACTTCAAATGCATTATTTAGCTCAGCTTGGTCTTAAAACTAATGGTCCTCTTTCTCAGCTCTCAGGCCCTTGAGTGCTGGGGATTACGGAAGTGTATGGCTGTGCCCTGTATCAGTTTCACTTTTTCAGATAGGAAGCGTGCTATGCATGGATGGAGTGCTTTCCACCCGCCCTGCACTTAACTAACCCTTCCGGTCACTTACTTCTGTCTCCTAGCCTCTGTACTGCGACGATGTTGCCCTATGACCTATGCTAAGTCCTTTAACCTTTAGCCTCACCATCCTTGTGTGTAAGATGAGACATCTTTCAGTGTTACCCAAAAATGGCTATAGCTAGGAGGCGGGGCTTCAGGGAACGACTGTAAGGTGTGACCGGAAGTTGCTGGGGGGGGTAGAACCTGTGACTGAGTAATTTTTGTGCAGCATTCAGCATCCTTGTTGCACTTGGCTTTGTGAGGGACAGAGAGTTTTTCAGGGAGGTTTCAGTCTGGGAGAGGAGGCAGATGGGAAGGCAGTAGTAACACAATGTCGTGCCCCTAACGGGTCCAGAAAGTTCTCAGAGGAGCCAGAGCCTCTGAAGCTTCAGTCAGCCAAGCTGATCCTATGGGTGAGGTCGTTTCTGCAGCTGGGGCTGTGTACCCTCAGAGGGTGTTCGTTGTCCTTTGGATGAAGACCAGGGCAGGCCGCATGTCTGGTCCCATCAGCATCTCAGGGAGCACACTGTGCCTTCTCCACATTCCTTCCTCAGATGCAGGAAGGTTTTCCCCTCTGGGTCTGGCGTTGCCTCCTGATCCTTTAAACCCTCACCTTAAGTCACTTCCTCAGGGAGGCCTTCTAGGACTTGCCATTACCCAGTCAAAACCAGTCTGGTTTGCTCTGTCACAGAAGTGCGCATCTCTGAATAGCCTGAATAGTTAGTTGATTGAATGCGGCAACGTGTGCTGTACGTTCTTAAGACCCACCAAAGACTATTGCTCTTGGGTTCTTCAATACCTGGTTGAGGACTTGGACTGTTTGTGGTTGGCCAGGGAGGCTGTTTCCTCAAGGCTTGTGCTTGAAGAGAAGGACTGGCTTTGCAGAGGGGTGAGGCTCTTCTTCGGTGACTCGGTGATGGTGTAGTCTCCTAAGTCACTCAGTGGTTTCAGCTCAGGAAAGATGATGGGAAGCGTATGTCCGGAATGGGGTCAGCCTCAGGCAAAACACAGCTGCAGAGAAGTCTCCATTCCAGATGCTTGAATGCCTGTTTTAACATGGATCTGTTTCTTGGCTGGACACTTCAAATTCATTGAACACATAATTTATGATTCTCTAATAGGCTCCCGGTACTGTGTCTGGGTCTGACCCTGTGAACAAAGCAGACAAAAATAAATAAATAAATAGATAATCCATTCTTGTTATAAGGAAGGTACAAGACAGGCAAGATACAAAGATCATTAGAGTCATAGAGAGAAATTAACTGGGGAAGAGACAGGGCTCTCAAGGGGCTTGCATTCTGTCTGTCTGTCTGTCTGTCTGTCTGAGACAGGTCTCATGTCATTCAAGTAGGTCTCAAACTCATTATGTAGCTGAGGCTGGCCTTGAACTCTTGATCCTGCTGCCCCAAGGATTACAGGCATGAACCACCACACCTGGCTGGAATTTACAGTTTAAACACTCGGGGCTGAAGAGATGGCTCAGTGCCCTGAAGAGCACTGGCTCTTCTAGGGGGTTCTGAGTTCAATTCCTGGCACCCACATGGTGGCTCACAACCATCTATAATGGAATTCGGTGCCCTCTTCTGGTGTGTCTGAAGATAGTGACAGTGTACTTACATAAGTAAAATAAATAAATCTTAAAAAAAAAATTCCTTAAAAAAGTCAACAATTTTAAATTCCTTTCTTCCTTCTCACGACTACCGGTAAAGAGTGCCCACAGTTGTGATGCTGCCCCACCCCCACCCCCCGGGATTAAGGATTAAGTGACAGGTCACATAGGTCATTCATCAGAGACACTTGACCCTCTGGATTTCTTTTTAATCACTCCCTCCGCCTTAGCGATAAACAGTGTGACCCCAGCCGTCTTCTGCTGCCTACGGATTTTGTGGTCCTGCATGGATTCGGTTTCAGTCCCTGGCTAGAAGATTAAATGGGGGGGGGGTCATCTCCCCAGCTCATCAGACTTGAAGACTAAGATGCTGCAGCTGATGAGTGCTGCGTGCCCATGTGGGGAAGGGGACTAACAAGGCTACCGTCCCTGTCTCCCCTAGGCATCCTGCCTCTGCGGCTCTGCACCCTGCATCCTATGCGGCTGTTGCCCCTCAACCCGCAACTCCACGGTGAGCCGCCTCCTCTTCACCGGCTTCCTCTTCTTGGGGGTGCTGGTATCCATCATCATGCTGAGCCCCGGAGTGGAGAGTCAGCTTTACAAGGTGAGTGTCGGGGGGGAGGGGCTAGGGAGGCGCCCGGATCGCCCCGCCCTCCACAGGCAAGGTAAGAGGCTGAAGTTCCAGGTACTGTACTGATGGTGTGCAGGTGGCAGGGGTAGGAGGACACCTGAACCTCCTACAGGGTGGATCTCAGCGGAGACTCCTATTCATCACGACTGCCCTCTGCAGGCAGGTCCCGGAAGGGCGTCTCCCCTCGAGTGCTGAAGACCAGCACTTGTCTTGGCCAGAGTGTGGATCCCTGCGCATTTGTAGAGAGGCTGACTCTCCTGGGAGTTCCGTCGGCCTCTTAGGAGTTCTACTGAAGTCAGGAGGGGAAAGCAGGGCTTCACACGTCTCGCAGTATTGAAATAGGGGGTGGACTATGGGAGGGAAGCGGGGAGCGGCAGGAAAATGGTCAGCTAGGTGGGAGCCATGATGGGCTCGGGGCCTTTCTTAGTGTACAGACCAGCACAAGATGGGACACAGGCCTTGGAGATGGAGGCAGGCTCAGACCTGATGGCAGACTGCTGGGTTCTGGTGGATGGGGGCCCTCAATCCTCCCTGTTGTCTCCACAGCTGCCCTGGGTGTGTGAGGACAGGGCCCAGGAACCTGTGGTCCTGCAAGGCCCCCTGGACTGCGGCTCCCTGCTGGGTTTCCGCGCTGTCTACCGCATGTGCTTTGCCACGGCAGCCTTTTTCTTCTTCTTCATGCTGTTAATGATCTGTGTCCGCAGTAGCCGGGACCCACGAGCAGCCATCCAGAATGGGTGAGGGGCGACCACCTACACCCTGGCACACTCCCCTGGAGGACTTTTCTCCCCCCTGCCTGTCCCCAGAGATCTCTAGACCACACCATCAGACTCATTAGCTATTAGAGGTCAGCCTCGGTTGTTCCTAGGAGCCATCCACACCTTTCATTTTGTGAAACAGGATGTCTCACCTAGGGCTGATTCTGCTAGCCTGGCTAGCCAGCCCCCAGGGACAAGTATGTCTGGGTTTTTATGTGGTTACTAAAGATCAAATGTCAGTCGTCATGCCTGCATGCCAGTCACTTCACTAGTTGAGCCATCTCCCTAACCCCTACTCACATCCATTTTTCGAATGAGGAAAAAGCTCAGAGAGGTTATTGGTTTGCCTGAGTTCACACATATGTCCTTGCTGCCCACCACTCAGCTCTCCTCTTCATTTCTCCTGCAGGTTTTGGTTTTTTAAGTTCCTGATCCTTGTGGGTATCACCGTGGGTGCCTTCTACATCCCTGATGGCTCCTTTCCCAAGAGTAGGTGGCTCCAGGGACAGTGGAGGGGAGGGGCAGGAAGGAGGTGGTAGGGCAAGTGGCTCTTTGCCTTGGCATCTCACTGACTCCTGGTGGCAGCTAGTCATCGACATTCCCTTCTTCACTAGATAGCATCTTGATGCTTGGCTTTGACACCAGGGTCAGGGACCCTCTAGCTTCAGCACTACTTGGTCAAACCCTGAGAGGGAGACTCTGCTTCTCTGGGTGTTCCCCATGCAGAATATGGCATGAAGGACTACTGAATGAGTTTGTGTGTTTGAGAAGGAATGCCTGACTGAAGCTATGCTAGGACCCCTGGGGCCCTGTCATCCCCACAGCTGCTCCTGTGGCCCCAGCCCCCTGCCTCACAGTCCTCTCCCCACAGTCTGGTTCTACTTTGGCGTCGTGGGGTCCTTCCTCTTCATCCTCATCCAACTGATCCTGTTCGTTGACTTTGCCCACTCCTGGAATCAGCGTTGGCTGTGTAAGGCCGAGGAGTGTGACTCCCCAGCCTGGTACGCAGGTCAGTGCCCTGCTGGCCTCCACATTAGGGGCTGGGTGCCTCATGTATCAGAGTCTGGAGCTGAGGAGGTTTGGGGAGGGGTGGAGGGAGAGAGTGGTCGTGGGAAGCTGCCTGGGGGGCCCTGAGGTGGCAGGTCAGTAGCTTCCATAGGACAGACTGCACACAGCAGGGAATGGGCCAGGCTCTTTTGGTAGTGGCTCAACCGTCCTTTAAGTGGTGTGGTGTCTGATCATTGAAATCCTAGCTGCAGGTTGCCCTGCTGAATCTCTCGCTCTTCTTGTAAGTCTGCAAGAAAGGCTGGGCTAGCACTTATTGCTCTTCGAAAATAGGACGACCTGAGTTTATATTCCCAGAACCCACTCAAAAAGCACAATGTGAGCTGGGCAGTGGTGGTGCATGCTTTTAGTCTCAGCACTTGGGAGGGAGAGGCAAGCCTCAGAGTTCCAGGTTGGCCTGCTCTATAGAGCATCTAGGGCAGCCAGAGCTATACAGAGAAAACCTGTCTCAAGAAAAAAGAAAGGAAGGAAGGAACCACAGAAGTATGTTGCTAGCTGGCTGCTCACAGGCTCATGCTTAATTAGCCATCGTTTACAGCCGAGGACCACTTGCCTAGGGAATTGAGCCACCCACAGTGGGCTGAGCCCTCCTACATCAATTAATAAGCAAGGCAGTCGCCTATAGACATTAGCCTCCCGCAGGCCAGTCTGATTTGGGCAGCTCTTCATTTGAGACTCCTTTTTCAACTGAGTCTAGGTTGTGCCAAGTTAACAGTTAAAGTTGACTATGACAGTGGCAATAAGGTGAAAGCATTTGTCACACAAACCTAGTGACCTGAGTTTGATCCCCAGAACTTACATAAATGTGGGAGAAGAAAATCCTAAAAGAATCCACAGAGTTGCCCTCTGACTTTCATATGTGTGCCATGGCACGTGCCCCCACACATCAACACACGCACACACGCGCACACACACACACACACACATACACACACACAAACACACACAGCTAGGTATGATACACCTGTAAGCCCAGCATGTAGAAGGTAGAGAAAGGAGGGTCAAGGATTCAAGGCCAGCCTCTACTAAATACTGAGCTGCATGAAATATACCCCCTCTCAAAAGATACAATAAAGGTCCTGGTGTGGTGGTACATAGTTTAATTCCAACACTCTGGAGGCAGAGGCAAGTGGGTGAGTTTGAGGCCAGCTTGGTCTACAAAGCAAGTTCTAGGACAGCCAAGACTGAATAGAGAAACCCTGTCTCAAAGCAACAGTAACAGCAGCAACAACGATCGCATCAATGTGGCTATTTTAGAAAATGGAATATTTTGAGTTTGAATTGGAGCCTGGGTTTATTGCTGGATTAGTTATTGATAACTATTTTTTTATTACAAAATTTTAGCATATTCAAGCTACAAGGCTGTTGAAGTTGTCTAATTCAAACTCAAACTTTAGGTGTAGATTAAGTATAATGAAATATAAAGCCGGATCTCTCATATTATATATAATTATTTTGGATTATTTTATGTGTATGCGAATTTGCCTGCATGTATGTCTATGCACTGTGTGTGTGTCTGGGGTCTATGAAGGTCAGCAGAGGGTGTCATATCCCCTGGGACTGGAGGTACGGATGGTTGTGAGCCACCACATGGGTGTCGGGAACTGGTCTCTGTAAGGGCAGAGAGTGTGCTTAAATGCTGAGCTGCAGCCGTCTCTTCAGCCCTGGAAATTCTTTTGAATGACAGAGGTGCAATGATGTCGTCTACAGCCCTGTTTGCCTTTATCGTACTCAGAGTGACAGTTACCTTCAGAGCTATGGGTTGGATTCAGAAAGGCGCCGTGGGGAGCCACTCCTTGCATTAGGAAACTGAAGCCGGTGGCATGGGAGCGGCTCAGTCCCCTGGGGTGGCTAGTGTACTTCCCTCTGCCTCCTGGATCTAAGCGTTCCTCTGCACCCCTCTGCCCAGGCCTTTTCTTCTTCACCTTCCTCTTCTACCTATTGTCCATTGCCGGTGTGGCACTGATGTTCGTCTACTACACGGAATCTGGTGCCTGCCACGAGGGCAAGGTCTTCATCAGCCTCAACCTCACCTTCTGTGTCTGCGTTTCCATCATCGCTGTCCTGCCCAAGGTCCAGGTGAGGAAAAACCCCTTTGCAGATGGATGTTCTGCCTGCACGTATGCCTGCGCTCCAGAAGAGGGCGCCAGATTTAAGTACAGATGGTTGTGAGCCACCGTGTGGTTGCTGGAAATTGACCTCACCTCTAGAGGAGCAGTCAGTGCTCTCAACCTCTGAGCCATCTCTCCAGCCCTAGGAAAGTGCTTTAACTGTGCTGTGCCTCTCCCTCCTCGAGTGGAAAATGCTTTTTGGGGTTGCTCTCAGGATGGAAGTCTGACTAGGCAGATAGGTATCGAGCGGACTCCAGCTGTTGCTATAGTAACTAATGTTGTGCCAGTCAAGAGAAAGGATGTTCAGAGTTCAAATGGAGGTATCAGGGAGTGGGGTACAATTTCCTGACTTCCTATCCCAGACCCTCTGTGACAATGGACAGGACTGGCAGAATGGTCCTTTCACAAGGACTTCCCAGTTTGGATCTCAGTGTTCACAGGTAGCTTAAGTTTGGGGGGAGTCATTAGTACAGAGGTTGGGGGCCTCTCTTCTGCTCAGAGCCTTCGTTTCCTATGGTGAAGGTTGGAGCCTATGAAGGGAGATGCACACAGGGCTCATTGGGTGGGCACCAGCTGTCACCACACTCTGCTGTGAGGAAGTTCAAGAAGGAGGAGGGTAGGAGCCAGCCGTCCCTGTCACCTGCGTCTCCCATTCCTCAGATTTGTCATCTCTGCTTCAGTGAGGAGCAAACAGGCTTAAAGGAGTAAGAGGGGGTGGGAATGGCTCAGCCAGTAAAGTGCTCTCTGAACCAGCATGAGCCTGGGTTTGATCCCCAGCACCATGTCAAAAGGT
>JADRCD010232767.1:0-14070 GCA_019843815.1 Montemys delectorum
AGATGAGGAAACAGGTTAGAGAAGTCAGGTGACTTAGCCTTAGCCTTAGTACCTTTAAGCTTTCAACATGAAGATTTGGGTCAAGTTTGGTCTTTCTCTGGAGTTCGGGGATATCTACTTGGATCTACCAAAAACAGCTTAGGACAGTTCCAAAGAGAGCCCCTTCTTGAAGGCATTTATCCTGGGAAGAGTCAGGTAAAGGATCCTGAGCTTTGAGAACCCGCTCCACCCAAGAGGCTATAGCCAGGGCTTTTGGAGCTGGGAGAAAAAAACATTGAATCTTGGTATAAGAGCAAACAAGTAGGTTAGAATAGAGCATGGCTGAAACCCTGTACTCTAGGAGGTGGAAGCAGAAGAATCAAGTCCAAAGTCATCTTGGGCTACCTCATGAGTTCACATATACCCTGAGCTACACAGGAGATCCTATCTTTAAAACAAGGAACAAGAAGCTTTCAAAATGGCTAGAGGCTGACTGCTTGATCATTCCTGTGCTCTCCTGTGGCTACTAGGGGATGTCATGACAAAGCTCATCACCCTTAAATGCTACGAAGAGGGACATCTGTTGGAGCTGGAAAGATGCTGGCTTATTGGGTAAAGTGCTTGCCGTATATGCATGAGGTCCTAAGTTCAAAACTCATGTGTAAAACCAGGTGCTGGAGCACATGCCTATCACCCAAGTGCTCTTAAGGCAAGAGATGAGAGAGGGCTGCAGGGACCCTAGAAACCCCAGGGCTCTGGTATATGCAGTGAATGAAATGACAAAGCGAACTCATCTCCATCTAGATGGTAGGTGAGGAGCAATCCTGAGATTGTCCTCCTACTCAGACAAGTCTGCTGGCCACTGTACTCAGCATTTCAAAACATCTATCGATTCAGGACTTGCAATGACCTTGACAGAAATGCCATTTTCAAAAGCAGGAAGACCTATTCCTGCTTTTGTTCAGTTCAGTTGCAGAACTGAAGGTGGTGAATATAGGGGAGGAGGAAGAGAGGAAAGCTGGGCTTTTAGCCTTGAATAAAGTTTTAAGAAGTAAAGACACAAATATTGGCTACTGTCATGGCTTGTATACGGTTGGCCCAGGGAGTGGCACTATTAGAAGGTGTGGCCTTGTTGGAGTAGGTGTGTCACTGTGGGTGTGGGCTTTAAGACCCTCATCCTAGCTGCCTGGAAGTCAGTCTTCTGCTAGCAGCCGCCAGACAAAGATGTAGAACTCTCAGCTCCTCTTGCTCTATGCTTGCCTGGGGGCTTCTGTGTTCTTGCCTTGATGCCAATGGACTGAACCTCTGAACCTGTAAGCCAGCCCCAATTAAATGTTGTCCTTATAAGAGTTGCCTTGGTCATGGTGCCTGTTCACAGCAGTAAAACCCTAATTAAGACAGCTATTTAAACTCTTTTACAATTATATAAGGTGACTTTTTTGTGGGGGAAGGGGCATGTTTTTAATTTAGCCAGCATGGGTTTTAGGGTTCAAGCAAACAGGCAAGACACCTAGGTTCTTCTACATCCCTTTGAAGCTCCTTCTTATGGAAATCTCAAAACCTGGACATCCAGGCTCAGGAGAAGCTGCTTGCTGTCTTAAGTTCACATTGACTATGGCACCTCCTTCTACAGCTCCATACAAGGGAATTAAATGCAAACTTTATCTCTCCTCTCCAAATCTCCTCCCAATCACTGATCTCTCCAAGAAACACACACACACACACACACACACACACAACTAAACCTTCTCATTAGGGAAGAGTTAGAGAGGGCACACCTATGTCACCCCTGGAATTAACATACCTGCTCTTTGATCCACTCAGCCCCCCTCCCCAAGGTGACCTTGTCAGATAACTCATAATGGGTCATCTACGTTGTCCAATGGCTCGGGGTCCCACCCTTGAACCCAGGAACTGCTTCAGACCTCACAGGGATACATTAGAATTGTGAACTAACCCCTTCTCAATAAGGAACAACCCAGGACTAAGTGGGAATGCCCATTCTCCCCGCCTGCCTGCCTGCCTGCCATAGGATGTGACGACCAGAACCTGACAGAGAAAGAAAGAATTCCTCCCATGACTCCGGAAGCCCTCGGGCCAGCTTAGAAACACACTGCCCATGACCACAGCCCAGGGCTCAGGTAACCCTGACCACTGTAGACAATACCACAGGGCCCTGGCCTCTGCTATCTTTTGTCCCCATCACATTTCCCTAATAGATGATCCCACCGATTCCCATTGGCAGCCCTTTGTACCGTAATGAACAGGATGCGGGCTGATGAATGCAGCCACCATGCAGAAAACGTCAGTTCTTTCATTAAGCAAACCTCCCCAGGTTCATTGTATTGAACCAGGGTTTAGGCTATTACGCTGACACATGACAGAACCAATTCTAGTCACATAGTAAGTGCCTATTCATGTTTGGCAAATTCTACTTTCCGCACATACGCACATTTAGAATTGGACACTGGCTGCCTGCAACTCCCCACCCCCCTTGAAATCTATTTTCCTATTTTTAACTGCTAATAATTAAGAGAAATCCTGCTTTAATAACAGAGTCTCAATGAACCTAATTCAGTGGGGACATAATGGATCACCACACTGAGTTTCTTTTCTGACTGCTCCGCAGGCAGGCTGGCTCTGTGCAGAAAGTTGGATATTGACAGACTACGTCCATTTGCAGAAGGGACCATAATAAAATATTTGCACGCGGGGTTCTGACACTGCTGGCTCTTCTTTCTGTTCACCGTTTAAAAGAAAGACATTTCTTCAAGCTTGGATTCCATGCTTGTGAAAATGGATGGGACCAAAGCTGTCACTCTGAAGGGAAGATTAAAGGAGCATGCCTGACCAAGGGGCAGCTCCGGGCCCCAGGTCAATGAGTACATATGGTTCTTCTACCTTACTTCTTACAAGAATGCTCCTCTCCATAAGCATGTGTTAGGTGTGTACCTGGCATCAGCTTAAACTAGGTACCCGGATTTGGGCAAGAGGCTAGGGGATTTCTGTTTCCGTGGCTTCATGCTGTGGCTGCTGACTCTCTACTCCTTCACCAATCACCTTGACTTCCAACATAGGGGCTGGCTGCTTCCTCACCCTTTGCCCAGGTCAAAAGTTTCAGCCCCAGGGTCTTTGTGCTTACTGTACCTAAAGTTCTGTTGGTATTCACTGAGATATTTGCATGATGGCATTGTTGGGGATGGGTTCCTCAAAACCCACCCCACGCAGCACAGACGAATCTACAAAAATGAAAGAGGTATGAGTAATTGGTGGGGGCAGAGTGTGATGGTTTGTATATGCGCGGCCCAGGGAGTGGCACTATTAGGGGGTTTGGCCTTGTTGGAGTAGGTGTGTCACTGTGGGCATGGGCTTAAGACCCTCATCCTAGCTGCCTCGAAGTCAGTATTCTGCTAGCAGTCTTCAGATGACGATGTAGAACTAAGCTCTGCTTTGCATCATGCTGCCTGCATGCTGCCATACTCCCACCTTGATGATACTGGACTGAACCTCTGAACTTCTAAGTCAGCCTCAATTAAATGTTATCCTTTGTAAGACTTGCTTTGGTCATGGTGTCTGTTCACAGCAGTAAAACCCTAACTAAGACACAGAGTGACTGCTAAAATGGACAGGGTTTCCATTGGAGGAGGTGGAACAAGACTGTGGGACATAGTAGGGATGAGAGTGACCTTTGTGACCTTAGCGTCACTCTAACATCCATGTTATTCCATGTGCAAACAAAAGGCAGCATGGGATTTGGCCTTCACTGCTGAGATGGGTCTCATTCATCAGATCCTGGACTCTCCACCCTCAAGAGTGGGAAGCTGGGAAGAGGGTTCTATTATCTCAGAGGCACTCCATTCTAATATTCCAGAACCCCCTCCCCCAAGACAAGAGCTGTCCAGATGAGATTCCTGCAGCCCCTCCTTGATGTACACCCCAAAAAATGAGTGCACACCACCCTGCCCTCCTGGCCCTCCTCTGTGTCTCACCCCACTCAACTCAGATTTATCACAGGCTTGTCCATAAGCCTACCTCTAGGGAAAAAGACAAAAGAAAGAGACACCTTACCGGAAGGTATGGCCAAAAGTAAATCATAAACCTTTGATAAGGAATGGGACAGATCAGACAAACTGCTCCTCGATCCCACTTTGTATTAAGCAGATAGTGTCACGCAGAAAGTCAATTTGCAATATTGAGAGGGGTGGCGGTGGTGGCAAGACTTGGGGATCAGGCTGCATGTTGTTATAAAGTGATGGCTTCAGAAACCCCGAACACACGAGAGCTACATAAATTTTAAAAACAGACGGCAGATTTCTGATCTATTGGACCTGCCTGTCATTTCGATCTCCTTTGTTGTGGGTGCTAACTCCTGGGACAGCACAGGCATTTCTCTGTGGGAAGGGTAGGGAGGAGACTGCTGTGACATTTTAGATGTTAAGTTGGCAACTCGTGTTAAACAGATTATTTCAAAATTGGATGATTTAAAAATATTGTATTTTTAATTTTGTGTATGTGAGTCTGCATGTCTGTCTGTGTCTGTGTGAGGGTATGTGCACATGCGTCCAGGTATCCCCAGAGGCCAGTAGAGGGTATCTAATCCCCTGGATGGAGTTAGAGGTGGTTTTGAGTTGTCTGATGTGGGAGCCAAGCTGGGAACTGAGCCAGCCCAGATCGCTGCAAAAGCAGCAAGAGCTCTTAACCACTGAGCTATCTCTCAAATCCTCAAAAGATGCAGATATTTTTACCCCCAGCACCACTACTATTAGAAACACTCCCTTCTGATGGCGATGGTATCACCCCGATGAGCACTGTAGATGTGGAGGGACTCTTGTGACAAGCATCACCGCGTGCTGCTCTCATTTCTCAAATATGCTGGGGAATGGTTTAGGAGGAAGAAGAGACACTGGAGTACCAGCTTCCTGTCTTAACTTGACAAGCGTCCCTTAAAAGTCATGCATACCTCAGAATTTGCATTTGGGAGTCTAAGACGCGAAAAGACACCGACATGGTGGCTCACACTTACAATCCCAGGACTCAGGGGCAGTGATAGGAGTGCCCTAAGCTACGCTGCAGCCCTTACCAATAAACCCAAGAGAAAAAAGAGGAGAAAACCAAGCAACACACAAACATGAGCAGGCTTATACATAGATATGGGAGTGGGGGCGGGGAGGGAAGGAAGACATGAAATCCACAGGGATTGTGGAAATCAAACCATGTCAACTTGGTGGGGTCTAAGTTCTAAGCTTTGAGTCACCGCTTTGTTTATTCTTACTTGGTGATAATTGTTCACGGCAGAACATATCAGAAAATTCTATAATGGGAACCACAGCCAGGAAATAGTAAATAATTAATCACCTCCCTCCCTGCCTCTTGCATCTCTGTTGATATAAATGGCCATATAATTCCAAACCCAATTATCACTACTTAGCCATTCCATTTTGTAGTTAAAATCCCGCAAAATTAAAGCGCATCAATTGTTAATGGCAATAGACCAGACAAGGGATTAAAGATTATTTTAATGTTTATTTCCTGTCAAGACATCTTTTGGCAGGAAACACCATAGACAAAAGGCTGCACGCTCAGATGAGATTCATATATTTAAATCTTCTAACTTCTAAAAACATTATGGATATAATTACTTGTTTAATTTACTCGTTCCCCTAAGATACAGGCTGAGGAGACCGAGCCAACTTTATGATGAAAAGTTCTGAGACAAGAAAGGCATGGCTCTATAGCTTTCTAAGCTGTTGAATTTATACAATCACATAGAATTCAGTTTCCATCCCTTTCCTGATGAAGAGGAGGGGCGAGGGTCTGGGTGGGCAGCAAAGGCAAGGAGAGGGAAGTCTTGGAGTTCAAGGCTACCCTCTGTCACCCGGGGCACATGTCAATCATGGCCTCTGCTTGGGCCTCAGTTCTCTTGTTTAAAATAAAAGACAGGAAAGGATCCTGTGCAGAGCAACCTGGCCAAAAACAGTATGTGAAAAGACTGTGGAAGAGCTGGGAAAAGCCACATAATTAACAGCGAGATAACTTACAACTTGCAACGTCATACTACACATTCTGATACTGTGGCCCTTACCTGTAACATGTAAACATGTTAGTGGGAATACCTCATACACGGCAATCCATCCCTTTCAATTGTCATTAACATATACACATGTGTGACGTCTCAGGCATCCCTCCCCACGCCACCTCATCCCCGCTTCCCACCCTACCTCCTCACAGGAAGACTCCACAGTGGCCATGTACGGAGGACTGTGGAATCCAACTTAAGAAACACCGATCTGTCAGATGTGGTAGCTCAGATCTGTAATCCCAGCACATAAGAGGCTGAAGCAGGAGGATTACCTCCACAAGTTTAAGGTGAACCTAGAGTGGATAGTGAGACCTTGTCTCAAACAAAACAAAGTAAAAGAGAAACATTGATCGGTTTGCAAAAACCAAGACCATAGTACAAGTAAGTTCCTCACTCTTGACGCCTGTGCTAAGAAAGAGCACAGAAGCTGGAAGCACAGCTCAGCACATGACATGTGCTGCTCTCGCAGAGAGTCAGAGTTCAATTCTCATCACCTACATGTCAGCTCACAGATATCTCTAACTCTAGTCCCAAGGTATTCAATGCCTTCTCAGGCACTGTCTGCCTGTGTGCGCAGTTATACATACAGGCAAAACACACATACATGTAAAATAAATAGGACTAAAGACTTCTATGTACAGAAAGGATATAAAATCAATGTTTTTATTACATATCAGATTATATACACACTCAGCAAAAGAGAGTTGACAGATGGGTAGATAACTATACTGATGACAGATAAATAGATAGGTGTATGATAGATGATTGCAAAACAGAAGATGATAGATAGTTACATAGATTAGATAGATAGATAGATAGATAGATAGATAGATAGATAGATAGATAGAAAGAATAATTCTATTGTATATCTAGAATCACTATTTAAGTCATTGAGAATCAGAATTGGAATGAGTCTGGGCCCTTTACCAAAGTACCATGTTTATTGTTTATCTGTTTCATTAGGATATAAAAACTTCACTGGAATATAAAAAAAAATTTCATTAGTGTATAAAAACCACATAGGAAGAGACAGCGTCTGCTTTGTTCAATGGCATCTTGTTCAAATTTAACATCCAACTTGATACATACCAGGTTCGTAATAAATATCATGGCACGTTTTATTTTCACAAAGGGATTTACGCCTTGTGATTCCCGCTGTTTATGTACTCACAAAAACCATACAATCCACCAGGGTTGGGAAGCTTATCCACATCCACAGCCCAGGTGAGGGGCCAGGCCATTGGGATGGGCAGGGGTACTGTAAGTCCTGAGTATGGCGTGTTATTACTCAGGATTTGAGTTTCTGTGCATGAGGAGGCTAAGGGAGAGTGTGTTGCTTCAAGTAGCAGAAGCATTACTTAGAAGTTTCTTGGGTTGGGGAGATGGCTCAGCCCATAAAGTGCTTACCACATAAGCATGAGGACTTGTTAAAAGGTCAGTGTGACAGTATGTCCTTGTAATCCTAGTGCTGGGAAGGTAGAGACAGGAAGAGCCTTGTGGCTCGCTGGCCAGCCAATCTAGCCTAACCAGTGATCTCAGCCCAAACTAAGAGACTTTGTCTCACAAAACAGGGTAGGCACCTCTTAAGAACCAAAACTAGAGACTATCCTCTGGCCTACACACACATACATCCACCACCATACACACATACACGCACACATACACACACACATATACACACACACATTCAGAGACAGACACACACATACATGCACACACAGACACATGTGTACAGATAGACATACAGACACGTACACACACACACACACACACACACACATACACACACATACACACACTCAGAGAGGCTGTCCTCTTTAAACAACAGTCACAATTCAAAGCAAAGTTCAAGCAGTTCATCTGCAACCCCTGGACCCCAGAGACAAGGAGGTCAAGGCTAGAACTCTATCTGGATCTCCATAATGCCACCTTGAGCCTAGGTGCCTTCACTCTGTCCGTGGGCCCCCATCAGCCTCGGCTCCATGTCAGGCCGAAAGATGATTGCGTTTGTGCATCAGATGGCCCCAATGAGTCCAGCCTTAGCCACTAACTAGAGGAAGCAGGAAGCTCTTCTCCATCTAGGGGAGGTGGAGATATTTCCAGCACATGCCTTCCACGTTCACTGGTCCAAGATGGATCACATACCTACCATGAGCTGGAGATGTTTCCTACAAATGGCCAATCACTGACTGGCATTCAAGTTTCCCAGGCAGGTATCTAGTATCACCTATCAGAATTGCTAAGCCAGTTCAGTACAGCAGCGCCCCACTCTGATTCCAGCATTAGGAGGCTGAGGCTTGAAAATGGAAAGTTTGAGGCCAGCCTGGGCTACATAGCAGGTTCAAAACAAGCCTCAGCTACATAGACAAGAGAGATTGTATCAAAGGAAATGCTTAAGATAAAACAAGTAATAAACAGCCTCAATTAATTTTTAAAAATTCAGTATTCAGACTGTAAACACCATAACTATAAAAAAATAGAGAATGGTTCAATAAAACACAATTCTTCCATATGGTGCCATCTTTAGAGTCATTAAAACATTTTCCAAGAAGTGTTTAATGATTCAAACATTTTTATATGATAGATGGTTTATGAACTCAGCTTGCCAAATGCTAGCATCCAGGAGAAAAGAATATACAAGATACTGAGAGGATTTATCTCAGAGTAATGCAATTGATAGAACACTTAAATTTCCTCTGCCTAAGTTTCTGAATTTTTCTACTTCTCATTTTTCTACCATTTGTGTGATCTACTACCAAAATCAAAACCCTGAAATTTGATTTTTCAAAGTAACAAGGGATATGTGAGTGCAAGAATCTAACCAGGGTCTGAAGAATGGCTTAGCTTGTGAGCAGGAAGGCTTGAGGTCTCACCTCAGAATCCACAGAAATGCACCAGTGTGCTGTGATCCCAGGACCGAAGAAGTAGAGAGAGACCTGTAGGTCCCCAAGGCACACAGGCCAGACAGTCTAGCCTGATTGGTGAGCACCAGGCCAATGGTAGACCCTGCCTTACAACCAGTAGATGGTGCTCCTAAGGACAGTACCTGAGGGTACCTGGTCTCTGTATGCACCTGTACACATGCACTTAAACAAGCATTTAAAATTAAATCCTGCTGGGAATAAAGGAAGCTAAGTCATGGGCAGGGAAGATGGCACTTGGTGCTCTTTCAAGGGACCTGACTTCAGTTTCTAGTACCCATGTTGAGTGGCTTGGAACCAACTCTAACTCCAGTTCTGAAAAATCCAAAAGCCTCTTCTGGCCTCTGTGAGCACTTGCACTCACATGCATTTCATACACACACACACACACACACACACACATACCACACACACACACACACACACACAGACACACATACACACACACACAGAGACACACACACACACACACCACACACACACACACACACAGAGACACACATACACACACACATACACACACACACACACAGAGACACACACACACATACACACACACACATACACACACACAGACACACAGACACACACACACACACACACACACACACTCCTACAAACATACATATATACCCCTATAGAACACACACCTATAGACATACATACACATCCCTATAGACACACATACTTCTATAGACACTTACCTCTAGACACACACCCAAACACACATACACACCTATAGTCATACACATACCCCATACAGAATACCCCTATAGACATACACTACACCCCTATACACACACATCCCTACACACATGCCTACATACACATACATAGACATACACACACACATACACCTACACACATTTAAAAAGAATGAATGTCTGAAAAGAAAAGAGAGTGTCAGTCAAATCAGATTCTGTGCTGGGTCTAATCAAATAATTTACTGAGGCCATTAGTAGGTTAGAAACTGCACAATGCTACATAAACAGACATATGCATTAAAAGAATTCTTGCTTACCTACTAACTCTTGCTACAGAGGAGCCTGAATCTGGGAAGAAACTAGACATTATGAAAATTTTAATTGCATATGTAATTCTATCTGCCCAGAGAGGAACTGATTAGAAGCTACACGACTGCCACACACGTGCCAACACACACAAAAGCCATGGAGCCATATGCCTGTGTGCGTTATCACCATGATAATCCAGAGGAGTGCCTGATCTCTATGTATTGGGGTGGTAGTGTGATCCAGCCATAGTCCCACAGAGTCAGGGAACTTAGGCTGGGGAAATTTGGTCAGAAGAAAATTAAAATGTTTGACTAATCCTACTACCCAGTGGTACCTCTGGGGACCCCAAACAGGTGGAGGAATGGCTGTGTCTAGGAAGCTGGAGAGGAAGGCAGGCAAGCTGCTGAGAGGTGAAAAGCCCTGGGTGTGGCTTCAAGGAGAAGACTGAAGTGGATCATCCTTAGGTAAGAAGCTTATTAAAAGAGTTGTTAATGCCACAGACAGACAGACAGACAGACAGACAGACAGATAGACAGACAGACGCATGGGTAGGGCTTTGATGAGAGTTCTGCCCCATTTATTCGATAGTGTACATGTTTGGGAGTGTCTTCTTATTTTAATTAAATTTAATTAACTAACTTAATTATTTTTTGAGTTTTCAAGACAGGGTTATTCTGTGTAGTCCTGGATATCCTGGAACTCTCTCTCTGTAGACCAGGCTGGCCTAGAACTCACAGAGATCCACCTGTTTCTGCCTTGCAAGAGCTGGGATTAAAGATGGGTACTACTGCTAGCAGGTGGGAATGTCTCTTCTTGTAGGCTCAGGGAAAGCAGAGGGCTTGTCACAGTGCTGAGATTAAAGCCATTAGTGCTACTATGCCTGGCTTATTAGGGCTTTCTTTCTAGCTTGTTACGGGGTCTGTGGCCATATGTGCTATACCTGGCTTGCAGATGCATTTTCAGTTACCAGGGGTCTTGCTCTCAAGCTCCCCTCAGAGATACCCAGCTGATCACCAGCCTCTCTATGTCCCTCTAAGTCAGTCCCAGCCAGGCCAACGCCAGCTAGTCCTGGTAGAAGATAATGAATAACAGGAATACAATTGGTTGCAGCTACCATCTGTTTCTGGCCCTCAGTTACTATTTCATTTATACCACATCCACCTCCTTGTGATGGTGGCTAAGGGCGTGGCCCATTCTATAGATGAGAAAAACCAAGGCTTAGAACAACAGATGAGGTTAGGAGAGCAGTTTCATGGAATTCATTCTGGTGGGATGCAGCTGGCCCCGATTCCCAGGAACCAGGCAGAGAGGCTTCTTCTGTGTGTGGTAGCTAGACTCCTTGCCCATGCCCTAAAGCCTAACACCTGCGCTGGTGAGAAGACTGGGAGGCAGGGATCTGGCCTTGGGACAGGCAAGAGGTGAATCCCTGAAGTGTAGGTATCAAGGTTCTCAGGGAAAAGCAAGGAGAAAGCCAGGGCTTCTCCGCAGTCCTCAGATAGGCATGAGGGATAGACTCTGGCATCCTTCCAGCCCAGATCTGAAACTGTTTTAACAATCTGCTCACACTTCCGGGGACCCACATGGCTTCCCACCTTCAGGGGACTTGTTCTCTTGCCAGGCTTAAAGCACCGAATAGTTACTCGTATTCAACCTGACAGCCATAGATATTAAGAGTCTAATTCAATCGTTATATCCTTTCTGTAGACACAAAGGAACCACGGTCTTACAGTACCTCAGGGCTAGCTCGCTTGCGCTGCCCCCGCCCTTCTCTCTCACTTGTTTAAGGATGCTGGGGATGCACACACATGATACAGTTTAAGGAGAGATGGCACATGCTGGTGTTCCTTCAGTACTTACTAAACAACATAAGAAACCTTTGCTAGTTCCCGACACCAGCTGAGAGCCATGAGGCACCTAGGCATTAGGCTTGTAGGGGCGGGTCTAACCTCCCCCAGAATATGATGCTGAACAGATGGGCAATGGCTTTGCAGTTGGGGGGCTATCAATTGAACAGAAGAAAAGCCAAGTTGCTGTCATTGATGGGCTGAGGGGCTGCTCCGTTAAGGGGAATCACATTGCTATACAGGCTTCGAATGTAACCCCAAGCCACCTCTTCCCATTCCATCTTCCGGGGAAGACGTGGCACGCAAGTGAGAGCATAAACTTTGAACTTGTCTGTGCACATTAGTATGGCTAGCTTGCAGAAGCTCACAGCGAAACGTGGTAGACGAGCCGAGATTTGCGGGATGAGGAAGACGTGCCACGGGAAACCCATTCCATAACCTTTCACCAGGCGTGAAATTTACTGTGAATGGAATTTCTAAAAGTCCATGTTGGCTTCTGATTTAAAACTATTAAATCTGGTGACTGGAGAACACCTCCATTACAATAAATACATCACAATGGCATATGCTAATTACATAATTTCAACCTATCCATGAAAAATGCATCTCTACCTCGGTGTCCTGGACTGGTGGGGGTGGGTGGGGTGGGGGTGGGGAGCCTCTAGTATGGGGCAGAGCTTCAGGGTAAAGCTCAAACATCTATTGGCTAACCTCATCGAGGCCTGGACTAGAAAGAAAGGCACCAAGGCCACACAGGTGACAAATGTGGATCCCTCTGCCTCTGGGATGTGGGTGTGGTCTCCAGTCTGTGGAATGTCAAAGAGGAGTTATCTGTAATTTATGGATATGAATATTAAAACAGTGTGGCATACATGTAGGCACTTCTTCATCTTGGCAGTATGTAACTTCATCTTGACAGTATGCAACCATGTAGCCCTACTTTCCAGGAAACAAAGAGAAAGGCCATACACTTAACTAATAGCAACTAGATGGAAAAGTTCGCAGGTGCTCTTCACAATTCCTGATCTGTATTCTTTGTATGTGACTCGTGCATGTGTGTATTCATGTTCACATGGGTGCAGGTCAATATGTGTATAAAAAAGTGCTTGTGTGTATATAAGTGCTTGTGTGTGTACATATATATATATATATATGGTTTTCGAATTATACATGTGTGTATATATATATATATATATATATGCATTATGTATGTATGCTCATAAAAGCAGAGACTAGAGGCATCAGATCCTGTAAGACTTGGAGTCACCGGTGATGATAAGCAACTTTGATGTGGGCACTAGGAACTGAACTCAAGTCATCTGCAAGAACAGCACACCCTCTTAACTGCTAAACCAATTCTCTAGCCCTCTTCCATACTCCCCCACACATATTCCATACATATTACACACACACACACACACACACACACACACACGCACACACACAGATGCTTTGTCTGAATGCATGTCTGGGCACCACGTGTGTGCAATGCCTGCAGAGGCCAGAAAAGGACAAAAGATCCCCTGGAACTGCAGTTACAAAGGATTGTTAGCTTCCATATGGGTGCTAGGAATCATAGCTAGGTCCTCTGGAAGAGTAGACAGTGCTTTTAACTGCTGAGCCTTTTCTCCTACCCTCTTTCTCATATTTTGTGGCAAGGTCTCTCATGGGAGCCCAGAGATCAATGAACTGGCTAGCCTAGAAAACCAGCTTGCTCACTGGGGTTACGGGAGGCTGCAACACCCGCTGAGCATTTATTAGGGGACTAGGGATCTAAACTCTGGTTCTAACCTCTTGCAGAGCAGGCATCTCACCTGCTGATGTAATCCTTTCTCACTTCATATTCCCAATGGGTAACCCAGTGTATGTCTTGTTCTCATCTATTCTGTGCTCGTGGACCTCACAATATATTCATAAGGCTGGTTCTTATTACATACTAAATTACTCATTACTGAACAAATATGCTTGGGTTTGGGAGAGAAAATACACTCTACATATCTGTTGATATCAGGACCTCGAAAACCCGTGACATCACATAGGCGGGACCTGCAGACCTTTTACCAAGGCAACAGCCACCATATTCCCAGAATCCACTTGGCTCATCTCCCACCTTTACCTGTGATTACATCATCATCCATATATAAAGTAAAGAAAGGCCCCCAATCTCTCCCTCTCCCTCCCTCTCCTTCTCCCCCCCCCCCCCCCCCCCCCCCCCCCCCCCCCCCCCCCCCCCC
>JADRCD010232768.1:6489-26956 GCA_019843815.1 Montemys delectorum
CACACACACACACACACACACACACACACACACACACACACACACACGATGGTCAGTATATGTTTGACACCAGGCTTGTGTTTCAGTTGCTTATGTAACATGCACAAAGCCCTGGGTTCAAACCCCAGCATTGCAGTACTATATACCACTAATGGCAACACTGAGGGAAGTAAAAACAGGCTAATGAGAAAATCAGTGTTTTCTCTGGCTACGTAGCAAGTTTGGTGTTAGCCTGGAATAAATATATGAGGCCCTGTCTCAAAAAATAAAACAACAACAATAACACAAATAACAATAGCAAGAATATCTATGTCTGTAACACTGTAATAGTACTCCAGTAGTGAGTAATCACTTTAAAAAGAAGAAGAAGAAGAAGAAGAAGAAGAAGAAGAAGAAGAAGAAGAAGAAGAAGAAGAAGAAGAAGAAGAAGAAGAAGAGCATGTGTGTGCTTGGCTCTTTGATTAAAGTGCTTGCCACAAAGGCAAGAAGGCTGGAGCTTAGATCCCCAAAGCTCATGCCAGATGGGCTTGAAAGCCAACCTGGATGTAATTCCAGCTTCAGAAAGCAGAGACAAGGGATTTGTGTAGCAAGCCTGATCCATGAGCTCTGAGTTTTACTGAGAGATCATGCCTCCAAGAGTAAGACAGCCCAGCCAATGAGGAAGAGTCCAGATATCCACTTTAAGCTTCCATATAAATGTGTGCCCACATACATATGAATATGCATATATACATGAATGTATTCATACCATACACACATGAAAAAAGAAAAAAATTGAAAAAAGATCTCACTATGTAGTTCTGTCTGTCCTGGAACTTGCAGTGTAGACCAGGCTGACCTTGAACTCACAGAACTCCACCTGCCTCTGCCTCTGGAGTGCTGAGATTAAAGGCATGCACGACTGTTCACAGCCAAAGTCATATATATTTATGGTACTGTAATTTAGAGTTTAATTTTGACTAAAACACTTGGAAACAAATGAATCTTAATTTCTTCAATTATAAATTGATGCACGTTTGTATAAGGGTAGGATGACTTAGCTGTATGCTACATGTAGGGAAAAGCAATACATATAATGTTTTGTAGGCTAAAGACAAAACTGTCCTGAGCCAATCGTTTGACTTGGAGTTAATATGCCAGCTGCCATCAATGTCTCATATACTCAGAGTTAAAGAATAGCAGCTTAGGTGACCTAGCTCTTTTAAAAACCCTCTTACTCAACTATTCAATATTTGTCATATGTTCTCCATGTAACGATTTTGATATTTGATAGACTGTTTCTACTGTCGGTAGTTCTACCCAAGATTACGTATACGACACAAACAAAATACTTACTGATATTACTAGTCATAACTATTGAGACGTTTCCTCTGATGAACATCATTTTAAAAGCAATGATTGACAAAAAAATATTTTTGCTGTCTCAATCTTCCCCTATGTTTTGCAAACTGGGAATATAGCTACTAAGTATTAGAACAGGAAACAATCATCTCTGCCTACTTGTTGTCAGTGATACTTTCGAAGATTGTCAAAAACCTTGACATTTTGTTACAATCCACATGAAGGATGAATATCGTCTTGTATCATCTTTAGGAAAAGACCGTCAGCTAGACTTAGAATTGCAGAAATAGCTTTGGCAGTTTAAAGACTGTACATAAATGATATTTGTAAGGAGAAATGTAAGACTTTATAGTAAGCAAAAAAGATTACCACATATATTCAGAGCAATACTTGATTTTCTGTGGATTATTGAAGCTTTAGGCTCATGCAGATTTATCTTTAAGCCATTTCCAACTCTATAGAGTAGACTTGTAAAAAAAAAAAAAAAAGGAAACAAAAATATGGCATAGCATTCTGTTTAGCTTACTTTTGTTTCAGACAGGGTCTCACTATGAATCCCTGGCTGGGCTCCAACTCCATATGTAGACCAATGTTGCTCAGTAAACACAGGGATCCACCTGGAACACACAAAGAACCCATTGCCTCTGCTTCCCAAGTGCTGGGCTTAAAAGGCTTCCACCACCACGACCATCATTATTCATGGTGATGAACCGTGGTCAGCCAGCTTTCTGCTTCTGCCACCTGCGACCACGCTGTTCCCACCATTATGAATTTTAAACTTCTGAAATCATCCCGTATCTAATGCTAGAAAGAAAGATCCTAAATCTTGTGATTTTGACACTAAGATTTAGGATTTATGTGCTATGCTCACGCAGAAGCATGATAAAGGAGACATATCTCTAAAGCAAATCCTGCTTTCAGAGCCTTTTGGATAGCTAAGAGTTCCCTTGGCCAGAACACGATATATAGATGGAGTTAATAAAGACATTGAAAAAGATGGTACTTGTTTATCATCTGAATGCAGCATTGACAGATTTGGTCAAAAAATCACAGATTCCTTCCATCTTGAGACTAAGGGATCACAGGTAACCTTTGACGTAATTTGGTCTCCAAAGAGTGTAGACAAAGGGTGCTATAAATTATACCGGGGTTGCAGATGTCTGTGACTTTTTCTTCATGATGTCTTGTGATGAGCAAAGTCAGATCAAGTTAGAATGTGTTGTAGCAGCTGACGTTTCCCATAATCGGCAATTAAATACAGAAACTACCTGAAAATCGACTTCAACACCAGGAAACTAGTACTAGGCATCCCCAGGTACTGTTCTAAATCTACCTTAGGATCTTGTTGGCATCATTGCAAAGGTTCCTTTCTTTTAGGCAGGGTATGTTCTTGCACTGAATCTGCAAGATGTGTTCTATAAGGTGGTCATGAAGCAAGAAGGAGTTCTGATTCTAGAAACCAGGGAAATATCCATTAGGAAGCTACTGCTTGAAACTATAAAGATCCTGCTGGCCATGTTCATCACGCGCGGTATGAAAACTCCCAGAGCACTTCACACATCAAAAACTATGGCTAATAGAGCACTGGTCTGTGGGATGCAAAGTGCCTTTACTACTCGGGAAACAGCAAACCAAAGCAATGAGGACAGTTAGGAAGCCAAAGTTAGTTGGAGAGGGACATCTTTTTTAAGCAAAGCTATTAAGATAAAAGAATGATCTGCATAATGGATTCAAATCCTTGAAGGAATTAAATGTACATATTTTGCCATGTACATATGTTGCCATAAAATGTATATATGTTGCCATAATGTTACTTAATACTATGCTCAACAAAAAAGTGAAGGATAAAACAAATAAGGAAAATAGCTTATAATGAGGACAACTCTGTGCATTCAGTTTGTTTATGTATGCGTGCAGGGTGTGCGCTGTGTGGAGGCCATATGGCAGTAGTTCTCAACCTGTGGGCCGCGACCCCTTGGGAAGGCAGAACCACCCTTTCCCAGGGGTTGAATCTCAGATATCCTGCGTATCAGATATTTACATTAGGATCTGCAGCAGTAATAGAATTACAGTTATGTCCCCCAACCAAAATACTTTTAAGGTCGGGGGGGGGGTCACTACAACATGAACTTTTTAAAAAGGTCTCAGCATTAGGAAGGTTGAGAATCACTGTGCTAGGGCAATGTGATGTGCCTTGCTGCACCTTATTTTTTGAGACAGGACTTCTCAGTGAATTTGTAGTCCATCAATTGGCTGATCGAGTGGCCTGTGAGCACCAGGGTTCCTCTTGTTTAAGACTCCCCAGAATTGAGCTCCAGGCCTGGGTTACAGGGCCCAGCTGTTAGGGATGGGCTGAGAATCAAACTCAGAAACTCATGCTTCAGTAGCAAGCAGATTACTCCTATGCAATTCCTTACTTAGGTGCTCAGCTTGTGTTAGTATGAGAATCATATCTTTATTTTATTTTTTCTTGAGAATTAGCATTTAATTTGTGCTTCCGTGGGCTTGGCCTTTTGTGGAAAAACTTTAAAAAGAATGACTTAGATTCAAATGGAATTTAGAAAAATCCAAGTGGTGGAATGATGATCCATTAAAGACAAACCAGAGACCATTTCTTTCCCAGACTTCTTTCCCAGACTTCAAGGCATTCAACAAAAGGAACATACTGTAGGATAACAGAATTGAGTGTAGTAGAATATTTATTAGCAATCATTTCATTGACTTTTTTTTCAGTTGTGCTTGGCTCTACTCTGGGTCTCTGGGCTGGGTTACCTCTGATTCCTGGACCTCCAGGCAATGTCTGGTATGGACTCCCTCTAATGATATTCTGTTATACTCATTGACTGGAGCCTAGCATAATTGTCATCAGAGACGCTTTATCCAGTGACTGATAGGAAGAGATGCAGAGACCACAGCCAGATATTATGCAGAGCTGGGGAAACCCACAAAAGAGGAGGAGGAAAGATTTTGGAGGCTAGAAGGGGTCAAAGAAACCAGGAGAATATGACTCATAATATCAACTAACCAGGGCTTATATGGGCTCACAGAGACTGAAATGACAGTCAGGGAGCCTGTCTATGTCTGACCTACCTCCTCTGTGTATGTGTGATGATTGTATAGCTCAGTGTTTTTATAGAACTCCTAACAGTGGGAGCAGGGGCTGTCTCTGACTCTTTTGCTTGCTTTTTGGGACCCTCTTACTCAGTTGCCTTCTCCAGCCTTGATATGGGATACGTGCCTAGTCATTTTGTAACTTCTTGTGCCATGTTTGGTTAATGTCTCTAGGACGGTTGCTCTTTCTGAAGGGAAATGGAAGAGAAGTGGATCTGATTGAGAGGGAGTAGGGGCTAGGAGGAGAGGAGGGAGGGGGAACTGATTGGTATGTAACATATAAGAGAAGAAAAATGAATACGTTAAAACAATAACAGAATTGGCTCAGAGGTTTATTTCGATATTATTAGGTAGGCATATGGCTAAGTCATGTTTGTATTGAAGCTGATACATGTGCTACTGCCTTTTAATATTGTTTCTTATTCTGCTCATCTGAAAACTTACTGGTTAGCTCATGACCAGAAACTGTGAGTACTTCTGATACTCTGTATCAATAAAGGGGTCTCAAAACAGCTGGACATGGTTTCTTTTATTTGCAAGTCTCCTTTATTTGTAAGACACCCCTTTAGGACACTAACAAAGGAAATTTGTGAGTTCTGGCCCCTTCCTCTGTGGCAGAGGGTAGGGAGCAGTATCCTCATCGCTGCTGCTTACTCGAGATCCTCGCTGTGTCCTCATTCTTAGCTCAGGTTTAGAGGTTCTAAAGTGTTGGAATGGGATGAGCTCACATGTTATTCGGACAAGATGTAGCCAAAATCCACAAAACATGCGTACAAATAAATACATCAAAATCTTACAGTATGAAACACATCACCACAGCCCCAAACCAGTAGGTAAAACAACTGGGGATGTTTGATAGTTCCAGGGATCAGAAAGCTGGGCCTTGACTTGGCAAGTTTTCTGCCTCTGAGCTACACCTCCAGCCAAGCACTGGATTTTAGTTAAATCCTGTCTTCCTGTTACTGACACACAATACGATGCCTATGAAAACTCTGGCTACCTCATCTTCTGTTCAATCCCCCACATACTGGGTGGTGTGCTGGTGTCCTTGGCTACGGTCCTTAGGCTCATCTGCTTCTTCCTGTACACAGCAAGCCCCATTAGGCCTTTTGGGAGCTAAGTTCCTGCACAGCTCTAGTGACCCCTTGCACGTGTTGATTCTTTCTAATTTCCTTTTAGCCAAGGATGAGGAAAGGAAGGAAAAGCCACTGCTCTTTATTCAGATTGCTCTTCCAGTCAGGCACTGCCCTGTCTTTCCAGCGTAGTTCTATTCTCCACACAACAAAGCCTGACGGGTCATTACCTTTAGAGACTGAATCATCACAAGCCAAAATATCAGTTCTCATTCTTAATATTCAAACCGTGTCCCTAGAAGAAAAGCAATATGACTATCCCATTATCCTCTGCTAGGAAGAATGCAAAGAAAAGGAAAAACAGTTGGATTTTGCATTATTACACTCGTTACAAAATTGGGGTTGACATAGAAATATCCTTGATGAGGAGGCTTGAGGCAGTGAAAACTTTGATATTGAATCTAAAATCTGCCTGAATGATCCTGTTTTTCTTAGGTTCTGAAAACAGGAGAGCATATCTGGGTTAGAAGCTCTTACACAAATAGCTCGAGATCTAAAGTGCGTTCCGGAGTTAAATCATTTGTAGACGTTAGACTGGCAACATACATTCACATGTATAAGAACATACTTGACTTCTTGAGTGTCTGGGCAGCACTCTTTAGGAAAAAGTATGCTTGAGCATGTGTGTGTGTGTGTGTGTGTGTGTGTGTGTTGTGGTATGTGCACGTGTAATAGTACACATGCACATGGGTGCATATTATTACAAACATGAGTATTCACATTTTATAAGATAAAGACTATGAATATTCTCTTGTTAATTAAGATCAGATTTTGTTACTAAATGATTTTGGGCTACACTTTGTTTTGCTATCAAGGAAGTTAAAAATTACTTCAGATTTCTTGAGTTTTCTGGATTTTTGAATTCTGAATAAATCATGTTGGCTTTTCCCTGGATTTAAAAAATCAGTTAAAATATTCATTATCTGTTTAATAAATAGTTTGGTAGAGACTCAAAATATGAATGTTGCAATCATTGCTCCTGTTTTTATTTAACGATCTTAACTATATCTTCAGTTGTATATGTATCTTCATCATTCTGTAAGTATGATGTACATAATATCAGGTCTTTAAACTTTGTTGAAGCATCTTGGTAGGTAGCATGTAGTTCATTATTACAAAATTCTTATATAACCTGGGTAGCAGTGACTCATGCCTTTTATCTCACCACTCAGGAGACAGAGACAGGTGGATCTCTGAGTTCTAGGACAGCCTGGTCTACAGAGTGAGTTCCAGAACAGCCAAGGCTACACAGAGAGAAACCCTTTCTCAAAAACCAAACCAACCAACCCAACAAACAGCCCCCAATTGTCATTTATGTTAAGCTGTTTATTATCAGAGTACTATTAACATTCTTATTTTTTTCAAACATTATCTATACTTATTTTAAATCTGCTCACTCTGTTTCTGTCAGAGAAAATTACCTTGAAGAACTCTCTCTAAACTGTCAATTTCTTCTTGGAATTCTGAAGTTTATTTTCTCTTTAATAATTAATACTTGACATTTCATGGTTTTAATAAGAATGAAATATTTTTCTTTAACTCTTGTTTGTTTTATTCTTCCCTCATCCCCCTGGACTTTTGGTCTTCTCTCCCTCCCTCCCTCCGTCCCTCCCTCTCTCCCTCCCTCTCTTCCTCCCATCCTCTTTGTTTATTTTATCTGACAGAGTCTCTTGTAGCTCAGTCTGATCTCTAACTCACTACTTAGTCAAAGATAACTTTGATCTTCCACTTTTCCAGGCTGGGATTAGAGGCATGGGCCATCACACCTGATTTATGTCAGGATAAGGAGCAAACCAGGACCTCATGGTTGATAGGCAAGCACTCTACCAATTTACCTACACCCTATTCTGTAGCCCTTCCTCTCTCCTCTTTTTTCTTTCTCTTCCCTTCTTGTATTGTCCCTCTCCTTCCCTCCCTTCTCTTTTCCTTCCCTGCTCCTTTCTTCTCTCTCTTCCCCCTTCCCCTCCCGAACCTCTTCCCCCCCCCCTTTTTTTTCCTTTTCCCCTTTCACTTTGTATTCCTGCTCTTTTCTTCCATTTCCTTCCCAGCCTCTGGTTTTCCTCTTATGTGACATATGAGAACATTATGTTTGTGCTATGCTCCTCTTTTTTAAACCTACCTGTGTGTCCTTCAGTCCTTTAACACACACATTATGTTAATGAACAACACTCAGTATTTCTTTGCCATAAACAGAGCTTTGTTTGTTTAAAACTTAACTTGAATATTTTTCTCATTCATATTTATTGTAATTGCTGGATTCAGCACATCTTCTCCTCTCCCAGTGAGGCCAGACCAGGCAGACACAATCAGTGTGCTGGATGGATCAGACATTTTGTTTGTTTGTTTTGGGTTTTGTTTTTGTTTTTTCGAGACAGGGTTTCTCTATGTAGCCTTGGCTACAGAACTTACTCTGTAGACCAGGCTGGCCTCAAACTCAGAAATCCTCCTGCCTTTGCCTCCCAAGTACTGGGATTAAAGTGCTGGGCCATCACTGCCCGTCCTATTATGATTCTTATTACTTCTCATTAATTACATTGTTAAAAATCTGGGTTTCCCCCACTTTTTTTTATAATGTTAATTTTTTCCCCTTAAACTGATAATAAGACAAAATAAAGTCTCTTCCTCCCTTTCTTACATCATTTTAGGGACTAAGGATGCTTGATCTATTACCTGGTGATCTAGAGGAAATCAGCCAGGTTTAAATTTTTCTTTACCATTTGAGTGGAGCTTAGACACTGTGAGGTTATGTTATTATTTGTAGATACTTGTTTATTAGAAATGACATCCTTATAAATGTTTATTTTTATTTATTCTTTTATTCTGGAAAGGCATTTTGTATTGAAAGCAAACTTCTCAAAAAAGCAAAATTATGAATTTTATAGAAGTAGTTAAATGATGAAATTGTATTCAAACTATTTGTTAATGAAGGAACAATAAGATTGTTCAGCTAAGTCCAACAGCATTCAAAAACACATACATATATATTCATGCTACTTAATAAAATGTTATTAGAATGAGTTGTATTTAGTTATTTATTGTTCATGTGTATGTGTGAATGTACTCATATGTACTTGAATACATACAGACAAATATGCATGTATACACATTTGTTTATGGAGACCAGGTCAACAAGCACAGCAGTCATATTTACCAATAGTTATATTTTCATGTAATTTAAAATATAATTCTATATAATTATCTACCGATACTTATCAAATGGAAATTTCTTTATTGCTGTCTTTTGAGTTTTATCAAAAATATTTTCCTAAGGAGTAGTTTTACCATAGGAATTGTTTATGTGTGAATATCTGTATCCAGTTCAGTTACAATTGACTTCTATCATCATTTGAATATTGTTCAAAATGTGCTGACATGAATGTTGTCCAAGTTGGCTATGTGGTATTTAGATGTACCAATTTATGAACTTCTACCACACTAAGATGCTCCAGCTTAGCCCATATTAGGAAGTGTCTGTTTCCTCAAATGCTTTTGTTTCTTTTCAACAGAAGATAGATATTTGGAGCTCCAATCAGGCTGTTATTAGAGTTGACTTTTTCTAGATTCTCTCATGGGATGAAACTAGAAAACACAGGCTTGTGTAAACACACACTCACACACTTACTCACTCATACTTACACACACACACATATACACATACATACATACATACATATTCATTTACATATATATAAACACATTCACATGTCCGACCGTAATGTGGCAACTCAGAGCTTTTTCTCTGTTTTCTTTTGATATTGCCCCTCACCCTTTATACCTGGGGAAATCCACTTCCTGTTGTTCATATATTTACTTCTGTTCTTCATCCTCTAATGTCATCGCCACAGTGGCTTTCTCTTTGGTCACTAGCTACACCCCCTGTGCATGGCCCCTTTCTTCTCTGTTATGATGACTACTTGTCTTAGTCAGGGTTTTTATTTTTGCACAAACATCATGACCAAGAAGCAAGTTGGGGAGGAAAGGGTTTATTCAGCTTATTTTCACATGGCTGTTGATCACAAGGAAGTCAGGACTGGAACTCAAGCAGGTCAGGAAGCAGGAGTTGTTGTAGAGGCCATGGAGGGATGTTCCTTACTGGCTTGTTTTTTTTTTACTCAGCCTGCTCTCTTATAGAACTCAAGACTTTTAGCCCAGAGATGGCACCACCCACAAGGGGCCCTATCCCCTTGGTCACTAATTGAGAAAATGTTTTACAGTTGGATCTCATGGAGGTACTTCTCCAACTGAAAGTCCCTTCTCTGTGATAATTGTAGCCTGTATCAAGTTGACACACAAAACTAGCCAGTATACTACTTGAAAGCTTTCTTTCTTGTGTCCTCTTAAGTCCATCGCTGGTCCCATAGCTCCACCACCCTTTGTCTCAAGTTCTCTCCTGCCTCCTGTGCTCTTTCCATGGTACCATCTCTAAAGAAACCAAAGTAAAAGGAAGAAAAGCAATAGAAACATTTTCTCCGTGTTTGGGGATTATACTTTAGAATAGACTTTTGTATTTGCTAGTGAACGTATCATCTGGTTTAAGGAATTGCGCCATGTTTCGTTTTTGGAAAGTCTTTGCTGCTAGCCTTTCGACACATTCAATTCTGTCTTTCCATTTACAGAAATTCTTTAAGTTGGGTATCAGAATTCTTACTGTGTTCTGAGGTTTCTCAGTAGTTTATGCTTCATTGACTGGTTTGAGTTCTGCAAGAGTTCACCAGGCTTGCATTCCCCACTCAAGCACTTACCCTGCAGTTGATTTAATGTCACTCAGTCTCCTTATAAATTGCATATCAGAGTGACCATACTTTGAATGTCTGAGAAGTTTAGCTGATCATTTGTATCACCTCTTGTTCTTATTTCTTTCTGTACTTGATTAAATTCTTCGCTTTATTTTCCCCATAGCAGCCAATATACTTTGAGATCTTTTCTACAAACTCACTTCATGGGTGTAAGTTCATCCTTGTGAGGTGGTAGGCTGAGTTTATTGACAATCTTTCATGTTGCTGCCAGGGCTCGAAAAATCTAATTTGGACATTTATCTCTACCACAGAATTCGCCTGCATTCGGCTGGGCTGCGTCTGTCTCATGCCTGAATCCAATTTGAGTCCATGTGGAGTCAAATGCAGTTCTTATACAACAAGGCATAGCTGTAACACGAGCACTATCATCTTTCAGAGTGCCTGGGCTGACTTAACATAGTAGCCGTGACTGTGACACACTCCAGATAAAATAGTCCCAGAGATTTCCTGCTTCTAATGACTTTCAATTACGATGGCTCTTCACACAGAGACCCTACATTTAGAGCTACAGTCTTAACTAATTGCAATGGCTGCCAGTCTTTCTCTTAGGGATAACACCCAGGTTCACAGCTTCATATCTATAGAGTCTCTTCCCTCCATTCCCCTCCCGTCCCCTTCCTGGTTTCTGTCTCTTATTTGGTATGGAGGGAGACATATGTTTAGTCTGAATCTTAGAACCAGGATGCATAAATGAAACCTAGCTCCTATGTGTTAATGACTTTAAGAAGCAATGACATTTTCTGCCTGTGGCTTCAAGGCATTTACATTTCCCTCATCTTATTTGATATCCGATTCCAAATCCTTCTCATCTATAGAAAGTGATATCCAACACTACGTAGAATGCATACTTCCTAGAACACTGACTTTTAATATGATTATAGTACACTGGTTCTATCAAAATAAAAATATTTCACCTTACTTCATCATCATGGAACAACCCCTTTGAAAGTCTTTTAGGTGAGAATCTGAACTCTACATTCAAGTCCCTGTGCAGCCACAGATTGTATGATGCAAGGCATGTAGCAGGGTAACAACCTAATAGCAGGGCTCTTTCTTTACTTGGATACATGTATCACAGGCAGTGATAGCTACTTCACGACTTAATCTTCAGAGATTTTGGGCTTGAACCAGGAAAGGAATGCTTTTAGCAGCAAGGAAGCATGGTGCTGCTGGGCATCTAATTTGCTGACAAAGAAATGGTCAGAAGAGGTCCTGAAGTTGTCAAACTGGGTCACTTCTTTCCAGGCTGTTTAACCTGGCATCAGTCTCAGGCTAGACCTAGAAATCATTCCCCTAAGGTTGAAATCCAGAGGAAAGAGGAGAAAATGTTCCTTTCCTGAAGTTTCACTCAAATCCTGGGAACAAACTTGGGCCATATGGTTCTTGACCCAGACTCATGGTGTTAGGGACTGAATGAGGTGCCACTCGAAACATAGATTAGGTTGGGGCAACATGAGGAGAGATAACTTTCATGGAAGCTTATGAGACTCAGTTCATAAACAGAAGACAGATGGTGGGAACTAAGAACAGTAAAATGTCTCAGACGTGGCTGGCTTCCGAAGACACAGAAAGCATGCTTTTGAGGGGGGTAGTGGGGGCGGTTAGCTTGTGGCTGTAAAATTTGAAAGTGTCTGTTTTGTTACAAGAATAATCAAATTAGAAAGATTGTGTTTTTGAAACTTTCCAGTTTTCTGTCCTTACTTTTTTCCGTTTATTTCCATAAGAATTTTTATTTAGGGTCAAGCAAGAACCAAACCAAACCAAACCAAACAAACAAACAAAAAAAAAAAAAAAAAAAAAGAAGAAGAAAGAAGAAGAAAAGAAAGAAATACTTGAAATAAAATAGAACGCACAATCGTTTCTTTAATTGATAAAAGCTGGGTGTTTTAATTTATTATGACTACTAGCAAAACTGTAGCTACAATGCCCCGCTTGACTGATTGGAAGGTAAATAGAAGTTAAGACATCTGATTTGCTACCACACTAGGCCTAAGCCGAAGGACATGGCTTCCCTAGAAATCTTACATAGGGAAGACTGTTTTCTTGATTTTTTTTTTTTTAAGTCAGATCTAAGTTACTCTTGTTTTACTGTCTTGCCCTGGTGACATAAAGTTATGTAAAATAGTATTGTAAGTGTAACAATCTAGTCTTCACATGGACTTGTGACACCTCTCCTCTGGGGTCTTGCACAAATAAAAATAGAATAATTGAATAAGTACAAGCAGCTGCTGGCTGTCCTGACCAGCAGTGATCATGGCCTTTGGCCAGCACCCCTCCTCCTGGGCGCCAGCACAAAGGGCGCAAACATGAATGGAGAACATTTTCCTAAGGAGGCTGGTGTGTTACCTGGGAATCAGCTTTTCTCTGGCTTTTATAAAAATAAAGCAAAGGTATATAGAATCTGCCTTAAAGGTACACTGTGTGTTTAAGGGAATCAATCAGCCCACGGGGCAGTATCTTGGATGAGTGGAGAGAGGTTTCTGGAGAGAAAGTTTTAGATTCATGTTTTCTAGGGAGCAGTATAAACCATCCGGGGATATTTCTCTGCCATTTTTCTGCTTATAGATGTAACTTAGCTGCCTCAGAGTACAGCTACTTCTGGACACATGTGTGTGGGTGACCTAAGGACATCAGCATCCTTCTTCTCCCTGTCCTGCTAGGGGGGATAAATAGAGACTTGGCAGCCCCTGGAGGCTACTGACACCTGCTCAGGACGAATTCCAGGCCAAAATGCTTTCTGTCCTCCTTGCATGTTCTGCACGAAGGACTCAACTTTGTTTAGCCTTCATCCAACCGGGAGATCGTATTTCATGGCCAGCTGGTTCTCTTTGAGGCAGAATTTGGCCCCTTAAATATAGCACTGTCTAAAGAAATGTTTAAGATTGTTTACTGAAGGACATAACGTCACGTTGTCATGGCAGTTTTGCTCAGTTTTCATTAGCCTAATTGGAGCTAGACACATGTTTATTTTCTCCATTGTGAGCAATATACGAGGACCAGGTATTTTTGTTTCCATAGCTGAAATTCCTTTTGCATTATTCAGACAACTTTTTTTTTGAGATTGTGAACATTATTTTAATATATCTAAGGCCCTTGGTTAACATAAAGATCTGAACTAACCTGGGCAAGCCTTTCCTTCCCTGTGGATTTATTTATTTCCTTCTGGTGCTCTGTAGAACTTTCCACATTCAGCTCCTTCTCACTCTAACTTCAAGTGCTTAGAATTCAAAATTTAAGTCCCAATTTAAGAAAAAAAAAAATCTTAAGGAATTATCTGCCATGAACAGCCTGGTACCAGACCTTCCTCTGCATAGACTGCTTCCTGTTCTGCCTGTTGTTTAAATGAGAAGGATGCAAATGGTCTTTACTGCTTCGAGTTACTCTTCCAGAATTAAGAAATGCATCGCTTTATCATCCCCTCTCAAAAAATCTTCTATTATGGCTTGTTTTGACGTTGCCACTGCTCGTTTTCACAGAGCCCTAACCTGTCACCATGAGCTCCAGACTCATGATTGCAGTGGACTCAGATGTGACAAATCTTCAGACTCTTTCATTAAGGCCAGTTTGCCTGGTTTCACATAAAAAGGGAGCTGGGAAATGCCGGTCCCTGCAGATCAGAAAGCAGCCACATGAACCGAGCTAAATGAGACACCTCTGATTTCTCGGGCATGACTGAGATGGATGGGGCCCACAGCTGTGCCCAGCGCACTCATAGCAGAGATTCAAAAATGTAGAGTTCTGGAGTTCTGCTCTCTGAATTCACGACCCACACATCCCCAGTAACTTGCTGTGTTCTTTTGAACAGGTTTTCTTACCATTTCTAAGCCTCAGTTTCCTCATGTGTAAAACAGAGATAATAATAGTGTCTAGCTCACAGGATGGCTGTAAGGACAGGATTGGCTCAGGCTTTGGAGGGCACGGGCCAGGTCTGGCACCAAGCGAACACTGTGGAAGTTAGCTGTTAAGCCCTTCTGTTGGCTACAAGCACCAAAGTCCTCAACTCTAGACTACTAACGCTCTTGGCATGTGGAAAGTTCATACTGAAGCTCAATCACGTGGTGTTTCCTTCATCGCTGTGTACCCAGGCAATCTTTATGCCGCTGGATTGCTGAATGTGGCTTAAACAGCGCTTGAAAGACTGGACTGATAGTAAGAGAGCAATTCTCAAATAAATTGATTTCTAACCAATGTTTACTCAAGTTCCAGTTCAATATTTAAAAAGCTCAAAGAATTGGGTGTTTTATAATTATTATTTTTTGAGACAGTCGCTTTCTCTCCCTACGCATCCCTGGATGATCTGGAACTCACTATATAGACTAGCCTGGCTTCAAACATAGAGATCTGCCTACCTTTATCTTCCAAATGCTGGGATTAAAGGCACATGGCACCATTCCTGCCTAGGTGTTCTATAAATGAAGAAAAATATTCAACTTATGGAAGTCCTTTGTTTAGATGTTGGATGTCATCCTGGAACTTTTCATTTTTATAACTGCGCTGTTGGCAGAAGAGCTTGGTTCTAATGGGAGAGTTTAGATACACTGTGAGATGTGCAAAATGGTTGGGATAAAGGCAATGTCACTCTAGAGCCCCAATGGATGCTGTGTGCGCAAGTCTTTCTTTGAGCCTTTACATTTCTGTTTGATGTTGAGCATCAGAGACCTGCAGGCTGAACTGAGGGACTTCCTACTCCAGTGGCTCTTACTCTTGTAGACAGGATAACTTTTTCAATTTCTTTTTTTTTCAATTTTATCATCTTTACCATTGTTATTTGCCTAAGGAGGTTTTGTTGTTGTTGTTTTAAATTAAGCCTTGACTTAACTCAGCTTGAAGGTGTGCTTACCATTTTGTCAAATGTTCTATCAATTTGTTGTTGTTGTTCTGCTCTTTCAGCCTCAATAGATAGAAGAGAGACCAATAGGCTGGTTAGGCACTGGGCTAGCTACAGAGTACTGGCTATTTGGAATGAACACAAAGCCCAGGACTTCACAGAAGATTTGAAGATAACATCCATCTTGGCCCTGCTCTCTGCCCTTTAGTCTACCTTGGCTTTGAGGTTTCAGATTAGTTAAATGATAGCCATTTAGTTAATTTCAAATGACCAGAACAAGAAAGGGGGTAGGTTTTCTTACCCCCACTCCCAACTAATACCCTGTGTCTGTTTTATTTGTCTTGGAGACAGAGCATATAAATATATAGATCAAATTGTCTCCGGAAGTGTCCCACACTGCTGTCCTTTCATGATCTGATGTTTGCTACTATAGACTTGTGCTCTTAAAAGAAAAGAAAAAGAAACAATTAGTTTAATTTGATCTTTGCTTCTGAAGCATATGGAAAGGGCTGATTCACACAGTCTTTCTCAAGTCTTGCCCAGGAGGTTGCTCCTGTTTCTGTGAGCTCTCCTTTACTCCCACTGCCTTGGACTACAAAGCTGGCTACCTAAGGACTTCACACATTTCCCCCACAATTCAAATGTGTGAGTTGCTCCCCACAGTGATCTCCCCCATCACCTTCTGTAATGCCTTTTAGCAACAGTTAAAATTACAAGTGATTTCTTGTGAACTTTCTTTTCAATCCTATCTGAAAATATGTAAGGGTGAGTTTTTAAACCGTCCACATATTTTCTTTTGTCTTCCTTTCTCTCTATTGAATTCTTCTCTTCTTCTCTTTCACTCTTTCTCGTTAATTGTTATTGTGTCACGCATATACGCATATGCTCAGGCACACATGTGCAGGCACATACACAGATATTTTAACTTATTTTGTATTTATGCATCATACAACTGTGAGGTTGCCAAACTCTGTGTGTGTGTGTGTGTGTGTGTGTGTGTGTAGAAATGGCTTAGCCATTAAAGGTTAGACTCCCAACCAAAAAGAGATGGTTGATTTTTTTTCTGGAACCACATTTAATGGGGGTAATTTGGTTGCCTGTTTCAGAGTGCTTCTGGTTGTGATTAGTTCTTCAAGTCTGGCCTTTTTGGTTTTTTATCACAACTAAAGGGCAATGACAGCGGCTGGAGCTAGGGTGTCAGACACTGGGAGTCAATTTCGTCTTTGCATGAAGTGGTTCCATTGACTAGATGGGGCTGTGTATGTTGAGGTTGCCACCCACTGGTGAAGGCAGAGCATTTCCATCTTAATGAGTGACTGGGCTTGGGTGGTGGGGGCCTTCTGTTTTCAGAGTGTGAATTTGCATGTTGAAACTCTTTCAAAGACCAGTTACAAACTCTACTGGAAGAATAAGGAATTTCACAGTTAGTGTCTTGGCTGGAAAAAGAAAACAGTCAACCGTAGGAAACCTTTTAAAGAGTTGTGTTTACATCTCCGCACTCCCCCCCCCCCACGCCCAACCTCTACAAATCCAGAAAGTGAAAAATAGTTGCAGAATTAAAAGGGCGGCAGTGTTTTATCATTGTTTGCTACTGAGTTCTAAGATGAAAGCAGTTATTACTTCCTCTCTGCCTTTGTTTTTTGTATATGCCTGCTATGGAAAGCTTGTTCTACCTTACCAGGAACAGAGCTGCATGTGTGTATAGAAATCAAAATGTAAGCCTTTAATAATGATGTTTTATGGTGTGTAAGAAAAAAGCCCACCACTTTAAATCACAGCCACATTAAAAGAGACAGGTAGAAAGGGGAGAAAGTTCAGCAAGCGAGCCGCAGCTTTCGTCACTCCACTGGCGCAAATCAAAATTCGAATGCACGCACGAGAATTTATGATGTGCTAGAGACTCAGTGTCGGCCTGGGGGCAAGGATACCTGCTTACCTCACATCACATCCAAACACTTTCCAGATGGGACGGGTTGCACGTTATACAAATAGAAATGTACATATGAATGTGTAAGCAAAGCAAAAATGCCAAGGAAAATATATAAGAAAACTTCCTTGTGTGAACATCACCCGTGAAGTATACGAGAAAATACCCTTCGTAGGATCAATGGCAGAGAAGAAAAACACATCTCTGCAAAAAGCCTGCTAGCATTTGAAAAACACATCTTACCTCACAGCCAAACTGGGGTATATGACTTTACACACACACACACACACACACACACACACACACACACACACAGGCCACAAAATCTATAAATGTGGCTAAGGCCTTAAATAGTTCCTTCCACTAAAGGTTGTGAAAAAATATCTTCCATGTTTTAGAATGTTGTTGAGATTTAAAATTTCCCTTAACAATTATTTTCTTCATTGTTCATTTGGTAATTGTTTTGCTATTGATATGCAATATTAATAATCATCTTTTGAGTTATATCTAATGACATGAAAAATTTCCATGACACTAGTAAAATGTCTGAAAAATACACTACAATATACATAGTCGTCTTACATTTTTGATAAAGAATCCCTCATTTACCTTGTGTGTGTGTGTGTGTGTGTGTGTGTGTGTATGCATATATATAGTTTTAAAGATTGGAGGGGCATGTTCAAATATTTTAATTGTGATTTCTGTAGTGTAAACATAGAACAGTTTTCTTCACTCATTTCTAACTTTTTATTTTAAAACAATAACATTAGTAGTTATAGCAAGATTGTGTATTAAATATCTGCAGACCACTGTGTAAGTTACATCTTCGTTCAGCTGTTAAAACATAGTACTACCCAATAGCATATGGATAACTCTTGTCTACTTTCTCTACAAAAAAATAAATGTTGCAAAGTGTAGTTCACTATCTTCAAGTTGATTGTCAGTTCATCTCCTTTGTAGAATACTCCAGACATTTGAGCACCTTTCTTAGTGGCATTTAGCACAATAACCAATAGATACTGCGGACTGCAAGAGTGGTAGAAGGTGATGGAGGGCTTTGTGTATCAGTACTTGTCAGGATATGTGAGTCTCCAATGAGGAACAAACACTATGTTCAAGGAGCCACTGCTCTGTGTAACATCCCATTGCTTTGCCATCACAAGATGGCAGTTTCTTGTGAAGGAAAATCTTGAGAAAATAAACAAGAAGGAAACAATCTCATATGTGAGCGTCTCTGATTAATACGTCCCATGCTGTAGCAGTAATTTTACTGATTATGTGAGCTGTTAAATAGTCCATCCACAACACAAAATATAGCTGCAGAATTAATAGAAACAAAAATTAATTTTTCTCAAGCAACTCCAGACCTTTGACTTGAGGGAGCCAGCATTTTCTGATAAAAGCTTTCAAATATCCGGCATGTTGGAAGTGTTGCCAGGGATGTGAAAGATGATGTTAGACAAAGAATGACATCGTTTCAATCATTTTTTAATAAAGGAAAACCTACAGCTCTCTGTGCAGCTGCACCCTGCTCGGCTTGACTAGTGGGCAACACTAATATGTATTCAGAGATACGGAGATGCGGCTGAGCGACAGGAAGACTTCTATACAGATGAGCCGAGTGACAGCTGGCTGCAGAGCCTGCCCTGCGTTCCCTGCGAGGCTTACTCACCGTCTCTAACCAAAGCAGCTAATTTTTAAATACTAATGCACAGCACAGAGCTCAAGAACTCATGGGAATATTCACCCCTGAGGCATGTCAGGAGTTGATTATGATAAAAAATGCTTAATTATTTATTAGTGGCTGCTTTATAAATTACTCTGGTTTGGCTGCAGGGTGTAAACTCTGAGGTGAGAAAGAAGAGCTTGGGGGGCAGTTATTAGGCAGGGGATTTGGTGGTACTGAAGGTTAATTTTTATTTGTTTGCTTTGTTTCATCACTTGGAAACCTTTGAGATGACCCTGTATATGTCCTGGAAACAAATATTTTAAAGGGGGTTTGAAAGATCAGATGTGTGTTTTTGTGCTTTCTCTGGATGGGTAATGGAAGATGGACTTTCAGGAATGAGAAAAACATAAAGTCCTTATGGACATCAAAGCCTGAAAAGGCAAGTTGAACATGAGCTAGTGTGGGGCAGGGGGCAGGGAGGGAAGCCCCCAAATATTTACCACAAGGCAGGTAGGACAAACAGGAGGATTTTGGATTTGATAAGCTATAAGGGCCAGAAGGAAAGGAAAATATTGAATTTTCTGCTTCATAGAATCACGTAGTGGAGCCAGCAACCCCTTAACTGATAACGAAATCACAGGTGCTGATGTCAATTAGATGGGGGAGACCTAAGTGGCACATTGACCTACTTTCACGATGGGTACACATTGTCCCCCAGAAATTTCATAAGAGCAGATTGTATAGACAAACACATGATAAACACTGACGATGAAATGACAGACAGAGCAAAAGGCTATGTCCGACGTCATCAAAAAAGGCAGGGAAAACAGAGGAATCTTTTAGTGGCGCAGGTATCAGGGGCCAAGACAAAGACGGAAACAATTTGGTTGCGTTAATTGTTTTTGTCCTGTTGCAATGGGAGAGATTTTCCTTGCTCCACTAATGAGCTCTGCTATAATGAAATTCACCGTTCACCTCACTTACTCATTCATTAGAATAAGGTTTATTTTTTCCCCGTTACAGAGTAAATATGCAATAAGATCAAATAAATTTTGATGATTGCCAACAGATGGTGAGGGGATCTTTTGCTTTTTGGTTCTTTCTGGCTGTTTTTCTATTTAATTACCTTCCCCTCACTTCCTAATCCCTTCCATGTAATTCTACACCAAGATTGGGTCTAAGAGTCTCTATTAATTTTCTGCAACCTCTACAGCTTTCTGATAAGATATTCTTTCTTTGTAGCTGTGTTGCTAATGGCTCCAAACAGCCTAGTTCTGCAGAAGCTTTCAATCCTACTTGAACCAGGTCTTTGCTCGATTTATTAATTCAGTTTAATGCCGATAATTTAAAACGCACTCTTACAATTTAATCTTCATTGCACATCTGACACAATGGCTCAGCCACTAGTAATTTTGCATAATCAAGAAGGAATTTTAACTGACCTCATTTAAATCCTTCTGCTATGAGGCATTTATTCTTCCCCATCATGGAGTCGGACCTACTAGAGTGACATTTGTATTTCAGTAAGAAGTGTCCACTTATTTGAATGCATCTATGCATCTTTTATGAATGGGAGAGAAGGTACTGGGGTGATGTGTGTCTTAATGGTATTTCAGGGAGACACCTACACAGTAGGGATTTATGGAAGCCTAGAAAGTCCCC